>JAJIBD010004844.1:0-29537 GCA_021461705.1 Cryptotis parvus
AGTTTTCCTTTTTAATAAGTTCCCATGCAGTACTGGTGCTGCTGGTGCCGGCACTATTCAGGAGAACTATTCTAGAGAAATCTATGACAAATACACATATTCAATCAGAAACAGAGTATCACTGTCTTCCCATAGATCATCGATTTGCTCGAGTGGGCACCAGTAACACCTCAATACGTCCTGTCACATGCTAGATAGCCCAAGGGCATCTGCCTGCTCCAGGAACATAAAGAGCCTCAAACCAGTTCATCAGTCATGGGAATGAGGTCTATAACTGTTACTGGTAATTGGCATGTCAAATATGACATGGGTAGCTTGCCAGGCTCTGCCGTGTGGGTGGGATTCTCTTGTAGTCACCTCAAAACTTGAGCATTTATTGATGAACTGCAAGGCCGTGCGAGCCGGGCTGTGATCAGCTTTTCTGCTGGGTGGAGCTCTGAGGAGAGGGGAGTCCGAATGTGGAAAATGGCGGCCCCTCATGGTATGGGGGATTCCTCTAGCTTCTTGCAAGACTCTACTGGGGTGGCAGGTCAGGGCTAGAACCTGCCATCCCTCCCGGATGCCTCGTGATCAGCTGGGCACAGGGGGAGCAAGTAGCAGCTCTGTCCGTGTGTGTGTGTGTCTCTGGATCGGCATACCTGGGCTGGCCTGCTACTTGCTCTCCCTGTGCCCAGCTGATCACGAGGCGTATGGGAGGGATGGCGGGTTCTAGTCCTGGCCCGCCACCCCAGCAGACCCTTGCAAGAAGCCAGAGGAACCCCACACCATGAGGGCCGCCATTTTCCACATCTGGACCCCCTCTCCTCAGAGTTCCACCCAGCAGAAAGAGCTGATCACAGCCCAGCTTATCAGTGAACCACCCTGCAGCAGTCTTTTTCAGAAAGAGAGTAAACGATAGAATGAAACTTCCAGCTCAGTGTCGGGGTAAATGCTGGTCCAGATCAATAGGGGCCCTGAGATGCGTATGTGTAGTTTACATAGGAGGGTAGAGGACAGAGAGAGATAAAGAAAAGCCTCAAAATAGACTCAGATGAATAAAATATAGAAGTCATCTTTGCTTGGATGAAAAATGTCTTGAAGTCTTCCCATACATGGGAAAAGGTAAGGGACTGGGGAGAAAAAGGAGGCCCCTTTAGTCTATACGTTTTTCCATGCCCGTGGTACCTTACGGTGGAGTTTCTCGTCCAGTGCTCATCCTTGTGATAGTAAGATGCTTCTCACCATTCTTTTAGGAAAATAAGCAGTTTCTAAGCCAGCGATGCTAGGTGCCCAAATAACAATAGATGAGAGACCAGCAGACAGCTGAGGGTCTGCAGATATTAGGACTGAGAAAGAGCAAGAACAGAGGAAGCAGAGGTCATTTAGGGACCAGGGGGAAACGTAAAAGAAATATGAGTTTGTGTACTAGGAGATTTTTGAGAAGCTATCACATGAGTAAAACAAAAGTATGAACAGTCATAACTTAAGACTGCCAAAGATAGGAAATAAAAACTTAAGGTGGCTAAGGACTCTGTCTCCTTACTATTTTTTTCTGTTTTCTTTGTAAATAATAATGGCAAGATGTGAAACCCAAAATATGCACAAAACCAGCAAAATAGAACAAGATGTGACTTGGCCAAAGGAGACCTGTGGGCTGGCAGGTGTCACAGCTGTGGGATGCTCTGATTCGTTCACAAAATAGCAGTGCAGGAGATTCCAGACTCTGGGTGGGGAAGGCTTTGAGGAGTGGCCTGTGTGAAAATCAGGTTGTAGAAGAGCTGAAAATATGAAAGTTAATAACTCTTTCCACATTCCATTTTGTTTTCCCAAGAGCTTAGTTATATAAATCAGTTTAAAACTCAAGAAGAGGGACTGGAGTGATAGCACAGTGGGGAGGGCGTCTGTTTTGCACATGGCCATCCTGGGTTCAATCCCAGAATCTCATATGGTCCCCGATCACCTCCAACAGTAATTCCTGAGGGCAGAGCCAGGAGTAACCCTGAGCATTGCTGGGTGTGACCTGAAAAGCTAATAATAAATAAATCTCAAGAAGACTGGATATATGTATATATGATTTATATTTATTTATATTTATATATCAATATATGCTAGATATATATATATATATATAACAATATAAATACGGCTGTCTTCTCTTACCACTTAGTAGCTTACAAAGTACTTTTGCAAAGTATTAGTTTTAATTCTATCTTGGAGCCCTTATATCCCTATATTTCTTAAGGAAAACGGGGCCTGTTAATTTCACAGGCCTGACAATTTCCACCTTGCCTACAAGGTGAACACCTTACCTGCTGTGCTATCTCTCTTACCTTCTCTTAACACAGACTTTAAAATCAACCTTTTCTAAGTGTGTGTAAAGAGGTGGAGACAGAGAGAGATTATAAGAAACCCTAGACTTTTTTTTAGTGCTCAACATTGGATTTTTAACTTATGTGTAGATTTTAGCTTTTCTTTATACTTTGTACAATATGTACATATTACCTATAGAGTTAGGAAAACTTATTTTTTGTAAAAGGTGTTCCAAGTCTGCAGGAATGTACTTTTTAAGGTCCATTTTTAAGAGCTCCTTTAAAAAGTCTACCTTGCTTAAGTAATATCCTGATATAATGACATACTTCTGTGGCATAATTCACACAAAAGGCAATTTGGGGACATTAACTAGTTAAAAAAAAGGGATTACACCATTAAATCAACTCGGATCAAATTACTACATTTTGTCGCATATGGACTGTTATTAGGCAAGTCTGAACTAGATTGATCTTTTTAACCCTGTTTCCCATAATAATCTAAGTTCTTGCCTTTGTTACTTATTTTCCATGCTTTTGTGTATCCAACTGTGTTTGAAACTACTACCCAAATTAAATATCAGTTTAGCTATTCATGTATAACAATAAATATTTATTTTTTAAATAATGTTTAGTGGCAGACATAGTACAGTGGCTAAGGTACTTACTTGCCTTGCATGCACCAAGCCCAGTTCAAACTCTGGCAATCCTAAATCACTCACTGGACACCACCAGGAGTGACTCCTGAGCACAGAGCCAGATGGAAGCCCTGTGCAACGCCCAGGTTTGACCCCGCCTATTAATAATGGTTAGCTATTCAAGTAGTGATACAGTGATTACAGCAGCTACATAGAAGGGTGGCCTTTTTGGGTGCAAATTCATATTGTTACAAGTTTCAGTAAGTGGACATATTCCCACTGGTAAAAGAATGAGTCAGCATTGAAATATTAGCTGAATTTTAAAAATCTTTCCACTATAGGAGCCCAGAAGATGACTCAATATTTGGCAAGCAACAGGACATAAATTAAAACCTGGTAACACCACCTACACTAAGGTGATTAGAACATTTTTGGTGTTTGTGATCCCAGCAGGAAGAGTGCAAAGATGGCTTATTGGTGTAGGAAGTGCAAGGGGCAGACAGGAAGTCCTGAGCTTACCACCCTGTGCCAAATGTGCCTAGTGATTTCGACTACCCACAGTCAAGTGTCCCTAGAAAGAGGAAAACAATTTCCCATATAGATTCAATACTTTTGTTTTTTCAGTAGGCACCTTAAATCAGATTGAGGTGTATTAAATCAGATTGAGGCTATGGAAAGTTGTCTGAAGTGTTCCTTTATTACTGCTGTCAGTATATCTCCCTGTCTTTATCTTGCATCATTCTGATTAGGATGTTTCTTGGCGTCTTTTTTATTTTGGTCTCTTTTAGCTAGTAAGGACCCTTCTGGCCTCTTGAATCTGGGTGTGTGTGCTTTTCAAATCTGGAAACTTCTAGCGAAGGCTTCTTTAATCAGTCTTCATTGAAATTACTTTCCTGGGTCTCTTTCTTGTTTACTTACTTACTACTTTAGCCTGGGAAAGCTTTTTTGTTTTGTTTTGTTTTGTAGTTGGGTCACACCCAGCAGGCGGGGCTTACCCGGCTCAGAATCCTCCTGACATGCATGGAAGACCAGGGGCGGTGCCAGGGATTGAACCCTGGCAATTCATGGTCAAATGCATGCAAGGCAAATGCCCGATCTGTGGTACTCACCAGCCCCAGCTTCTTTCACGGTCATCAAACTAACTCCTCTTAAGGTTTTACTCCACCATCAGTTTGCTCACTTAAGTCTGTATCTATAATAGAAGCCCCTGTAACCCAGCTACTCTCTATGCCAGACCCAATTGTCTGCCTAATTGTTGGTCTCAGGGTGAGCCTACAGGAACAAACAAAAAGCAAAAACCAACCAACCAACCAACCAGACAAACAAACAAACAAACAAACAAACACCTATGAGAAGCCCTATCCAGCTTATTCTCTATGCAGTCAGTAACTGGCAAATGGAAAAAAGACAATAGGAGGGAAAATTCCAAGGCTGCTTAAGCTGTCAAATGGACAGACTAGGGAATTCCTCGCACGGTTGAATTCCCTCTTCCCTCCAGAGGCTTTTCTTTGCTTTGCAGACTTTGGAAACTGTTACCTAAAATGTCTTTGTTAGGAGATCTTATCATCACCCATCACCACCGGGTGTCGTGTTCGCTCTGTGTCTCCGAAGCGTTCTGGTGTAGAGCCTTGTCCAAATCAGCTGTCCCAGGCAGTGCCTGCGTCTGGCCTCCTGCTGGGTCTGCAGAGCTGCTGTGGAATTTCGCTTCTCAGGGGAAGCAAAACTTGCAGTGATTTCGGGTCCCGGGTGCGGGCCAGCTAGCGGCTCCTGGGTTGGGTGCTGTTTAGAACTCCTTATCTGGCGTTACTGCCCACAGTAGACCCACAGGTCAACGGGGCTTATCTCCCAAAACTGTTTCTTCAAAGACTTGCCTACAGGCCCCTGGCAGCATGAGGGGCTGAGAGGGGTTTGGAGAAGGGAGGGATGGAGTTAATTGCATTCAGTCTCTCGCATTACTGCACACCCATTAAATGTTTTCCAGAAGCAAAATTATATTCTCTGTTATAAACGTAGTCAGTCAGTCAGTGCTCATTCTCGGAAATTTGGCACATTTAGTATATTTGATTTTTTTTACAGGGATTTTTTCAATAGCTGTGACCATATATATCTTAAAAAATATATTTTATATTTCATGTATATATATTTATTATTTATTTATTAATGTATATATATTTTTATTATATATTTAATTACAATATCATATATTTCTTTTATATTTCACATATATCTTAAAATATATTCCTTTTACGGGGATTTTTTCAATAGCTGTGACCATATACATCTTAAAATATACTTAAACTTGTTCTGTTTTTTTATTAAAGATATATAAATATTGGCGGCCGGAGCGATAGCCCAGTGGGTAGGGAGTTTGCCTTGCACATGGCCGGCCTGTGCAAACCTGGGTTCAATCCCGGCATCCCATATGGTCCCCCTGAGCACCGCCAAGAGTAATTCCTGAGTGCAGAGCCAGGAGAAACCCCTGAGCGTCCGCCAGGTGTGACCCAAAAAGCAAAAAAAAAAAATTATATATATATATATATATATATATTATATATATTTTGCTTATATATATATAAATGAATATTTTTCTAACTTTTTACAAATTATCAAAAAACATTCTTTAGGGGCTGGAGCGATAGCCTAGCGGGTAGGCTTTGCACTTTACACGACTGGCTGTGCCCGCCGGTTCGATCCCCGCATCCCATATGGTCCCCCGAGCACCGCCAGGAGCATTC
Organism: Cryptotis parvus; assembly: GCA_021461705.1. Taxonomy (NCBI): domain Eukaryota; kingdom Metazoa; phylum Chordata; class Mammalia; order Eulipotyphla; family Soricidae; genus Cryptotis; species Cryptotis parvus. The sequence continues at coordinate 5,659 of JAJIBD010004844.1, forward strand.
CTGAGTGCAGAGCCAGGAGTAACCCCTGAGCATTGCCGGATGTGACCCAAAAAAAAAAAAAAAAAAAAAAAAACATTCTTCATGGTGGGAAATGTGTGTTTTAAAAATAATTTATATCCCCCAACATCATGCATTTAGATGCTTAAGATTATCTTTTTCTTAATTGAATAATATTGAATTACAAGATGTCTATTTCCCTCCACCATTGCCCTCATTTTTCCTCCTGCCCCTCAGCCTGCCCCCAAGAGGCAAGACACAGCAAGACAAGGGCCTTCTGCCTTTGTATCTTATTTCAGTAACTGAAAAGGAAGTATAAGATATTGTTATAAAGATACACATTCTCTCAAGAAGTGGGTATGTGCTTTCAGTATGTGGCTGTTACAACAGATTGTATGTTTGACCTTTATAAGGTTTTAAGATGTTGGGACTGTTTCCACCCCTGTATTACAGATGAGTTTACAGAATTTGAGACCCAAAGTCATATAAGGCACACATCTGAGTCGTACACCAGACTTGTATGACTTTTTGCCAGGAAACCTTGCCAATGTTTTGTTGTGCTGTATATTTTAGGAATGCCCCTATAATCACAGAGTCTCAGAAAGGAATTTGAATTCTATTCTACTTCTTGGTTCTATTTTCAGTGATTCTTTCTTTAAGATCCTTAAAGCTAGAGTCTGTTGGCTTTTACTCCATCATAAATATTCTATTATTCTTCTGTTATATTTGTTCTTTAATCCATTTATGTACCACCTAATGATATCACTGAATTTTTTCCTCTGCGAAATCACATGTTCTAAGGCATCACATGTTCTTGGAAATCACATGTTCTTTTCATCTCTGCCCAATTGCCTTTGCAGTTTCCAAGCTACGTGAGTCACTTGGTTTTGACAAGTTAGAACCATTACATCCTTTAGTTACTGTAATATATTTATGGATAAACTTCTAAACAAATTCAAGTACGTGTTCCATACAAGACTCACTCACATCACATTATGGACATGAATTTATGTTTTCTGTTAGGTTTAAATCTGGGAGGATATACAGTAGCCTCTATGAAAACCATCTTGATTCATATAAAAACTGATAGTGAATTCTGCATTGGGGAGAGCATATCCAGAATGTAGAAAGAGTTAAGATTCCAGTAAATACATAGATCAATCTCTTTTTGAGACTAACACCTGTATATATTTAATTTATGTATGCTACTAATGCTGTTTTTTTGTGTGTGTATGTATGTGTGTGTATATATATGTGTGTACCATTGCTTTTTTTTCTATTTTCTTGCTTATGTCAGTTTCAAATAATACTTTTTTTCTTGCTTCAGGTGTAATGAGTAGTTTAACTGCTTGGCATTTTCTCCTCCTATAAACTATTAGCTCCTGAATGCCCTAATTGTGCCTGTTTCCACTTTGTGCTCTATCCCACTAGTACTTAGGTTGATGCTTGAGTGTAGCAAGTGTTCAGTAAGTGTGTGTTGAGCCAGTAGAATTGAGCCAGTAGACCCACAGGTAGATAGTCTATTAATCTTCAGAGGAGCTAAAACTCCACAATGTGTAAAAGAAGAGGGAGAGAGATGCAGAGACAGAGAGAGAGAGACAGAGAGAGAAAGAGAGGAAACAGGGGTACCTGCTATTGAGGCAGCCTGGGGGGTGGGGGGGGGGTGGGGTACATTGGTGGTGGAAATGGGGCACTGGTGGAGGGATGGGTGCTGGAATACTGTATTACCAAGAACCAATTATGAACACCTTTGTAATTGTATGTATCACGGTGGTATAATAAATTTTTTAAAAAACTAGTTTAAAAAGGAGCTAATACTATGAAGTGGAGCAAGGAAAGCCTTTTCAACAAGTAGTGCACCACTTTTCTCAACCTTCTTCCAAACCCTGAGTGAGAGAAAACTGTAAATTGGATCAATAGTAAGGTCTTCCTGTAAGGCCATACTGGGTTCCTAATACTCTCATCCTCCTTGATTTGTGCATTGCTGAGATGATATTCTCACTGCACAGATCCCACTGTGGCTGTGTGAGGGGTCAGGTTTGCATTAAGGCCTAGCTCCTCTGCTAATTCGGTTCCGACTCCATGTCCCTTTTGATTTTCCAATGGTATCCACATCAGAAAGCTCAGTCAGACGGACTCAGTTCTCCACAGATAGCCTTTCTCTGAGATCAAGCATCTAGCTCTCTAGGGCCCTCATTTTCAGGAAGCACCATCCCAAACCATTTAAGATTCAATAATCCAAAACCTCAAGGAGAAAGAACCCAACTCCTTCTATTTCTCCTTCCTAGAGATATCTCTTTGCACAACCTGTACGGCGTCCATTCACATTATTCTACATGAATGGTGTTCCTTGGAGCACGTCTTCGAGTATAATGATCCAACACTATTATACTATTATAATAATTATACTATATTATCCAAACACTATAATTCAATATGAATGAAGCCCAATTCAACTTATGAAACTCAGCATAACCCCCTCGTGATCTTATCCTTAGCTTTATTTATGGGAAGAAACACTCATATTTCAAGACTAGGACACCTTATTTCCTTCTTCAACTAAGCCTCTTGTCCTTAATTAATCAGGACCACTCAAGAACTCTTGCAAAATGAAAATATGCTTGAAAACAATTCTCTGAAGCTTGTCTTTTAAAAATTAAACTATGTGGGCTGGAGTGATAGCCCAGTGGGTAGGGCGTTTGCCTTGCACGCTGCCGGCCAATGCCATCCCGGGTTCGATCCCCGGCGTCCCATATGGTCCCCCGAGCACCGCCGGGAGTGGTTCCTGAGTGCAGAGCCAGGAGAAACCCCTGAGCATTGCCGGGTGTGACCCAAAAAGAAAAAAAAAATTAAACTATGTTTTTTGCTTCCCTGGGCACCTTATTACACCATAATAATCACTGTATCGCTGTCTTCCCGTTCATCATCGATTTGCTCGAGCGGGCCCCAGTAACATCTCCGTATGTCCTGTCTCATACTAGTAGAGCCCAAGGGCATCCACATCTGGACTTCTCTCGTCAGAACTCCACCCAGCAGACCAGCCTATCACAGCCCGGCTCGCGGCCGCAGTTCATCAATAAATGCTGGACTTAGAGATGACTACAAGAGTATGCTACCTGCACGGCAGAGCCTGGCAAGCTACCCGTATTGTATTTGATATGCCAAATACCAGTAACAATTATAGACCTCATTCCGGAATGGATTGAGGCTCTTTATGTTCCTGGAGCAAGCAGATGCCCTTGGGCTCTACCATAATAATAGCTATCATTTATTTAGGAGACATGATAGTGATGCTTCATATGAATTATCCCATGTCTCTTGCAGAAAATGTTTTAAGTTTCAGAGTGGGGCTAAAATGTACAGGAATTATAGTACAAGATAGAGTATAAAATTTTTATGAGTGAAGTAAGTGTAAATCACCAAAAAAACTCCTCAGAGGAATAAATATAATTCATAGCTAAAGAGGCTCACCCAATCAATATTAAACACATAATTGTTTTGGTCCTTTTACATCTTGGTCTCAAGAATCTCATAAGACAGAGGGGAAAGGACAAGGAGACAAATCCTCATGATGTCATCATGATGACAGCAATTTGACCATTGGGACAGGTTACTCCTAAGAGGAGACATACAAGCAAGAAGCACTGAATATCTGGGGGACTTTCTGAGCAGATATGAATAGAGATATCTGATATTCCCAGGTTACACCTAGATCTTATTATACTAGCCCATCCTTGAAGAGAAAAACAGGGGTTGTTAACTTTCCTGTTCAATTCTCCAAGACCCTGATTTTGAAGCCTTCAGTGGTAACCAGTCCTTCACCTCTGTGCAACTGGCTTCCCTCCCAAAGATTACACTGCACTTTTCCCTACTTAACTCCATTCAGTTTGTGACCTCCTCTTCAATTTACCAATTCTAATTCATCCATCTTTCCTTCCACAGAAAAGTAACAGTCAACTATTAGACTTCCAAACTTCCTGGAAAAAGGCCAAACTTCAATAAAGTCCAGAATATTATTGTGTGAATTAAAATTTTCACATGGTATCAGCCACACAGTTACTGCAAAGTTTATTTTGGAAAATATTACATTTGGAAAATGGGAAGCATTCCAAAACATTCTCTTACCTTGAAATATCAGTAGACATAGGGTATTTTGAGACCATTTTCTTACTTAAAAGTTAGCAAACAATCAGTACAATTAGACACATAAACTGCCTTAAATAAAATTGGTTAAGGGCTCTGAGACTTCAAAAAATGCCTATAGAATTATTTGTGCAGAAATTAGGCAAAAGGCTGCAATTCCAAGTCACTGAAGAAAACTTTTAAAATGTCTTTTAGATAAATCCCAGTTGGCTTTTATTGCACACTTCTCTTCCAATCACTGATCAGGCCTTGCTTAGTTGTACTTCTTCCAAGATTTTACACGCTTCAAACTTTATCCCTCTGGCTGTAAGAGGCAAAGCAGTCTAGAGTTCTAGAAAGAATTCCATCTAAACATAGAGGCCCGACTAGTAGGGCCCAAAAGGGTTTGTGAAGTTTCCTCTTACTCTTCTCTTTGTTCATCTCTTTTATTTTAGCTTGGCTTTATAATGCTACAGCCATAGGCAAGAGTGCCAGGGGTTAGCTGTGTCCAAGTGATTCTATTGATGCACCTCTTTCTTTAGTATGGCTTGTGCTGAGTGCCCCTGATATGTTTGCAGTGGCTATGCTGCAAGTGATACAGGAGTGCCTGGAGATGATGGACTGGCTGGAATGATGGACAGGCTGCAGTCCTCCTCTGTTCTTCAGTCTTTGAAATTTGATACATGAAATTCAGCATTGTCCATGATCCCACTTATAAAGGACAAAACCCAAAGACACATGTAATAAGATGTAAATACAAAGAATGTATAGGGGAACAGTGTATCAGCTGATATTCTTGTTTACCTCGGAGAAAAGAACTATAATTAGATGGGGGGATAATGACAGACTGTTGTCTTACATATGTTGCTTTTACAGAGAATTTATTTATATCATGTGTATGTAAATCAGCATAATGAGAGCTGAAATGAAAATATTTTTAAATATAACTTTAAAAAAATAGAGTTATATAGGAAGTTATCCGAGCAGTGTTAATTTGTAAATAGCAAGTGTCAAGTGGTATCCTAAATTCAAATTTGTGTAAAATTATAAATATACCCATACACAGTTGGTATATATGCATGAAAAAGCCACATGTAATAAATTACTGTTTATAAAAATATTATTAAAATACTAAATTATTATTTAGTAGTAATAAATTATTACTGATGCTATTTTCTGAAAGAATAAGGAATTTTAACTTTTACATTACACCCTACCCCTTGAGATGTTGCAGGTGTGGCTGCAGTTCCCAGCTGCATTGGCAGTTGGCAGACAGGAGACAGGCTTATCTACACCCAGGGCTCTGCCCCATGGGCCCTGGATGGTTGATGGTCTGACATAGAAAAAGACTGGGCCCACTGTGCCCCTGGGATGAACCCAGAGCCACAGCAGAGCCTGGCAAGCTACCCGTGGTGTATTCGATATGCCAAAAACAGTAACAATAATGGACCTCATTCCCAACAAATGGAGATGTTACTGGTGTCTGCTCAAGCAAATTGATGAACAATGGGAAGACAAGTGATACAAGTGATACATTACATCCTACCTCTGAAAATATTATATTTTCAATAGTAATGCCCCAGTCTCTCTTGGAACAGAGAGATCGTCTAGTATATAGGACACTTGCCTTGCTGGCAGCTGACCCTGATTTGATCTCTGACGCTATGTATGGTCTTTTGAAATTCACCAGGAGCTATGCCTAAGCATAACAGAGCCAGGAATAAGTTTGAGAACTGTTGGCTGTGGCTCCAAACACACACACACACACACACAATTTTTCTTTTGGAGACATACCCAGTAGTGCTCAGAGACTGCTCCCAACTCAGTATTCGGAGGGCTGCCCCTGACAGTTGCTTGGGGAGACCAGGAGGGCCTGGGATCAAACTCTAGACTCCAGCAGGTAGAGCCTGTGTTCCAGCCATTTAAGCCATCCCTGTTCTCCAGTATGTGTTTAGTTTTCTAGCATATTTAATGATGTCCTAGTATGTCTTTATTAACTTGATATTAACTCAAAGGCCCTCTGGCTGTTAATTGTTTGGTCACTTTCTTATTCATTTGTTTTGAGGAAATACTCAGCAATGTTTGAGGATTCTACTGGCTAGTGTTCAGGAGTACTGATGTGCTGTGTATTGAATTCAGGACTTGTACATGCAAAGAATGGACTCTTGCCTTTTGAACCATTTCCCCAGAACCTTGGCTAGTTGTAATGGACGAATCAAGAGCGTTATGCTGACTGATTTTGTAATAGTTAACCCAATACCCGTCCAAATTATGTGTCCATGGAGGTTTTTATATTTAATAAATATCCCAGCTTTCATGCCTTAAAGTGCACTTTCTTCTGCTAGGTGAATGCCCTTGTTTGTCAGAAATACTAACATTTTTGAGAGTTCTAGAGACCCTGACAAAAATTAATACCTGATTCAGACAGAAGGAGTTTGTAAACTTCTTGCAGCTTTTCTGTAAGTCTGATTTCAAAATAATGTTTTAAAAATGTCCAGCCTGGACCTGGAGTGATAGTACAGTGGGTAAGGCACTTGTCGTACACTCAGTCAATATGTGTTCAATTCCCAGCATGTGATAGGTCCTCTGAGCACCATCAGAAGTAATTCCTGAGTACAGAGGCAGGAGTATACCCTGAACATCAATGAGTGTGGCCACAAAACAATAGATTCCCAGCCAGAAAAGAGCCCGATGGGCTGAGTGCCTGCTTGGCATATGGGGGCCCAGTTTGGATTCCCAGTATGGTCCCCAAACACTTCCAGAACTGACTGTCACCAAATTAAACAAAGAAAAATCCCTGAGACTTTTCCATGGATCAAAAACTTCCTGGGTGAGTCCAACATACAGCACTGAAAATTACCTTTCACCACATAATCATTACTGATTTTACGCCAAATTTATTTTGCAACAAAAGTGGGATGCAATCACTATGTGAAGTCTTTTTTTCAATTGTTAAAATATAGCTTACAGATTATTTATTACAAATTGTCTTTAGTGTAATATTAAGATACACAGAATATTGGGGCTGGGCGATAGCCAGCCCAGTGGGTAGAGGCGTTTGCCTTGCACGCAGCCAGGCTGTGCCGGCCCGGGTTCGATCCCCAGCATCCCATATGGTCCCGAGCACCACCAGGAGTGATTCCTGAGTACAGGGCCAGGAGTAATCCCCTGAGCATTGCCGGGTGTGACCCAAAAAAGCAAAAAAAAAAAAAAAAAAAAAGATACACAGAATACTCATGGACATCCATTAAGATTTAATAGTCATGGGGCTGGAGAGATAGCACAGTGGGTAGGGCATTTGCCTTGAACTCAGCTGACCCAGGTCAATCCCCAGCATCCCATATGGTCCCCTGAGCACTTGCATCACTTCACTTGTATGACTTGTCTTCCCGTTGTTCATCTATTTGCTCAAGCGTGCACTGGTAACATCTCCATTCCTCCTGTCACATGCTAGTGTAGCCCAAGGGCAACTGCTCACTCCAGGGATATGAAGGGCCTGAAACCATCCATTCCTTCAGGTCATGGGAATAAGTTCTATAATTGCTACTGGTTTTTGGCATATCAAGTGCGACACGGGTAGCTTGCCAGGCTCTGTCATGTGGGTGTTATACTCTGGTAGTAGCCTCTCATCTCGTGCATGTGTTGATGAACCACACAGCAGCAAAGCAAAAGGGGAAAGCTCAGCTCTTCTGCTGGGTGGAGCTCTGATGAGCTGTGGAGTCGGATGTTAAAAATGGCAGCCCTCATGGTGTGGGGGGCTCCTCTGGCTTCCTGGGAGGCTCTTCTGGGATGGCAGGCCAGGGCTAGAACCCGCCTTCTCTCCTGGGCACCTCATGATTGGCTGGGCACAGGGAGAGCCGATAGCAGCTCTACCCCTGTGTCTCTGAGTCTCTGGATCAGGCATACCTGGGCTTGAAATAGACGGCTATCGGTTGGGACTATGATGACCAGGGCTGTGACCAGCTCTTCTGCTGGGTGTGGCTCTGACGAGCTGTGGAGTTCGGATGTTGAAAATGGCAGCCCTCATGGTGTGAGGATTCCTCTATCTTCCTGTGAGGCTCTGCTGGGATGGTGGGCCAAGGCTAGAACCTGCCTTCCCTCCTGGACACCTCATGATCGGCTGGGCACAGGAAGAGCCGGTAGCAGCTCTACCCCATGTCTCTGCCTCCGAGCACTGCTAGAAGTAACTCCTGAGTGAGGAGCTAGGAGTAACCCCTGAACACCTCTGGGTGTGATCCAAAAAAGCAAAAAAAAAAAAATAAATTAATTAATAGTCAAACTCTCTGCACATTATTTCTTCCTGACAGTATAGGAAACACTTTTTACAGTGTGGAAAAATAAAGTTAACAAATTAGATAATGCTGATAATACTGATTTGTGCATGATACTAGAAATATTACACTTGAGAGGAATTTACTAGTGTACAAAGCATGGATTGCTTATGAGATTAAGTCTGTGTCTGATGATTCTCTGTTGCTCCCATTGGCTCTGTTATCTGATGAACTGTTTTCAGTATCATTCAGATAAATGTGTTTACTTCATTGGTCTCCCGTAATTCTCATGCATTCAAACTTCCTATCTTTCTGAAGCCTTCAGTGACTGTTTCACATCGTAAAGTGTCCCTAATAACATTTAGTTTATGTTAAATATTTCCAGTAGTTATCAGTTGGCAGTGAGGACTTATCATCTGCTTGTAGAAACAGTGCAGTGACCTTTAAAGTTTTGTTTTACACATACAGGGAATGCCTGTGCTAAGAATTCTAGGCAGTGGCCCATACCGCTCTATAACAGTGTTTCTCAATCTGTTTTCCAACCATGGTCCTCTTCTTGTTTTCACCCTGTGTTTCCCTGTCATACTGGTTGACCTTTCAGTGTCCTACTATGGCCCCGGATTTATGCGATTTTCAGTTGTTTGCCCGGAGGACTAATATGCTGGCAGGGACCACTGGGGCCATATGGCCCTGGTTGAGAAATGATGCTCTAGTAGACAGTTGGAGCATCCACAGGCTGCTGGTGACCAGCACTGCTCTGTTGGCAAGTAATGCAGAGTGCTGAGCAGAATTATAGCACCACGATTATTAAGGAGGAAAGGTCATAAACCAATTTTTATAATTTTTTTTGGGTGGTTCTCAAGGCCTATCCGAGCTCTCTCTGCTCAGGGATCACACCTGAGATTTATCAGGGGAGGACTGTATGTGGGGGGGGGTGTGGGGGAATCAAACCAGGGTTACCCTGTAATATCTTTCTGGCCCCTAAACCAATTTTTTAAACTGAAAAAACTGAGTTCAAAGATTATGAGGTGAAATGCTATGCTGTTTTAAATAATGCGATGCATTCGTATTAATTAACTGAGCTTTTCCCTCCTCACACATCATCTTGAGAGTGATCAGAAATGTAGATATTTTGGTCTAAGCTAAAGTCCTTAAGAGCAGAGACTTCAGGAGTAAAGCATGGATATTTGTATTTATGCCATGTAGGTTTTAGAGACAGACAAGTTAGGAAAACATTATTGTTCATGAAGGTCACTGGACCATTTTCTAAGCTGTATTATTTTGTCCTAAATAGTGAATCGTATTTATATACTGAAGATGATGAGGTGACTACAGCAAATATCCTAAATCCTACAGCCAAGGAAGGATCTTGCTTCAGCAAACGGCAGCTGAGTTGTGTCTCTGGGAACCACTTGGGTGGTCATATCAGCTGAAGCTAAGAAAAGGTCTGTTGTCTGGAAGAGTAATGAAGGAGCACATTTGTCATGTCTTGCTTGAAAGGTAATGTGGGTTTGGCCTCTGTTGGGACTACTGTGACTACAATGGCAGTTTTGCAACTGTGAGTGACTGACACCTAGCTGGTCTGAATAAAATGTCACAGGCCTGATGGTGGAACTGGGTGAAGAATGCCAGTATATGACACCAAGGACAAAGCACTCAGTGCAGCAGGTGGTGAGATGCAGTTTGGGCGAGTATCTGTTATTCATGACATCAAGAATATGTCATGGAGCTACTCTGAAATCGACATCTGCTAAGCTATCATTTGGCCCCGTGGCATCTGGCAGTGGAGATCTATGGGGTCTGCAGCTGTGGAGGACTGTTTCCACAGTAACATCCTGGACATAAGGGAAGAATGGTGGAAGGCTATGAGAGCCTTACTGGAAACCCAGCTGACCTCTCGGGTGGACATTATAAGTCCCTGTTCCTTTGAAGATTTTGTTTTTGCTTTTTTTTTGGTCACACCTAGTGATGCTCAGGGGTTGCTCCTGGCTCTGCACTCAGGAATTACTCTTGGCGGTGCTTGGGGAACCCTATAGGATATCGGGGATAGAACCTGGGTTGGCCACGTGCAAGGCAAATGCCCTCCCTGCTGTGCTCCAGTCCCCTTCTTCAAAGATCTTGTAGAGAAAAGAACCCTAAGAAAATGACACAGTTTTCATACAAAATTAACAATTTTGTGAGCAGCCAGTATCATTTTCTTTTAAAATTTTTTATTCTGCCAACTTTTTAAAAAATATTTTATTATACCACCGTTAGATATACAATTATAAGATGTTCATGTTTGAATTTTGGTTCTGCAGTGTTCCAAAACCCATCCCTCCACCCCTGCCCATCTCCCATCACCAATGTCCCCACTTCCCTCCCCTTCCCCCAGCCTGCCTCCATGGTAGGTTCTTTATTTCCTTTCTCTTTCTCTCTCTCTCTCTCTGCCTCTTTCTCTCCCCTTCTTGCTTCCCTTTATTTGTAGATTTCTTTGTAGATTAATTTACATTGTAGATTGCAATATGTTCTAGAGCATGATCAGTTCCACTAGTTTGATGTACCAGGTCCATACCACGGAAATGGCGGCTATTATGGTGAGTGAGTCTCATCTGACACCCAGTATCATTTTCATGGAAAGAGGAATAATAGGACTAGAGAGACAGTGCAAGAATGAAAGCATTTTCCTTGGGGCCTGAGCAATAGCCCAGCAGGTAGGGCATTTGCCTTGCACGCTGCCAGCCCATGGTGGCCCAGGTTCGATCCCCGCATCCCATATGGTCCCCCGAGCACCGTCAGGAGTAATTCCTGAGTGCAGAGCCAGGAGAAACCCCTGAGCATTGCTGGGTGTGACCCAAAAAAGAAAAAAAAAAAAAAAAAAAGCATTTTCCTTCCATATTGCTAACTCCAATTGGGGCCCCAGCACCACATGTGGTTCCTTAAACACTATCAGGAGTAATCCCTGAGGACTGCTAGGTATAGCCCCCAAACCAACAAATAGTTGACTTCAATAAGTGATCATAATTCTAGCTTGTGTTTTAAGGAACAGTTTAACCAGATACAATTCAGTGGTTCTGTTTTGATTTCTAATGTCCCATGAGAATCTTGTCCCATGAGAATCTAGGTCATGATCACTAACACTTGATGTGCAGACTGTCAGTAATATGAGTTCCACAGGCTCATTAGAACCCACTTGATGCCTGCTTTTGTATTCCACAACCCGATGTTAAATAAGTGGCTAAAATACAGGGACTGCATTTTATAGTCCGTCCCAACTCCTAGTCTTCTAACCAGACTGTGATTAAAAGTGATGTCATGTTTACCTTGTAATGTCCCAGTTGCAGCCGCACAACTTTCATCTTATCTGCTGACAGCAAGGGGCATCTTTTACGAGGCATCTCCACGGCAGGTCTCTGCAGCATCCAGCTCTCCACAAGGTCACAGACCTAGGCCCACTGGCCTATTCTTTCAGCTTCCATAGTCTCCACAAGCCTGCACAGTACTGCGAGCCAAAAAGGCTTTTCTTCACTGTAGTAACTATTCGCAGTGGTGAACACAGACCCTTCACCACAGGGACTGGGCTGTAACACTTGGCAGCATTTGGGGGAATAATTAAGATCAGGAGGAAAGTGGCTACATGAATGCTCTGAGTCCTTAACCAGAGCATGCCCTCCAATAAGTTTACCCTGTTAGCGTGTCCAGGCCCAGTCTTTGAAAGGCCCAGGAGAACACATTTCTCGCTCTGTTCTTCCCAGATGGTGGAAGTCTCCCGGTACTCATTTCCTGCTTACTTCCTCTAAGGAGACCCCAGAGGTGCGACTGGGAAGGAAGAGGGTTTGCGTTCCTGTTCCTGTAAGTTCTATGAGATCATTACATACAGGCAATGTGTGCCCTGGATTCCATTCCCAAGGTTTGTATTTCCATGGATGAAAAACAACCTTTCTGTACCAAGTCTACCCCAATTCCTGTTACCTTTAGAGACATTTCATGCACTTAAAGTGGAAAGTCAGAACTATTGTTTCTTTGTGACTGGAAAGCCCTCACTCCCAGTCTCCTGTGAGAATCTATTTAAACAGGAAGAACAAGTATCTCTGCTAAAATAAACAATGGCGGCTAGGCTGGAGGACTCTAGGTCCATACTGAAAAGGAAATGTCTCTCTAAAGGCCCCATAAATGACATGATGCCTTTCTACCCCTGGTTAAGATAAATCTCACTATTATACAGAAGAGTTTGACTTTCTGGAGTCTCAGATGACCACCTTTCATTTCAGAAAGGGATTTGGGGGAAATGTTATTGTTTCAGATTTAATCCGTTTAGATCATTTCACCCAAACTGAGGAGGTGTCTGCTTATATGAACCTCATAAAAGACCTCTTGAAGAACTGAAATTACAATGTTCAAGTCAGTCTTCTCACCCCATCTTCAAAAATCTCTGATTCATTTTGTGCAGGGTTCTTGTAACATGTATTATGTACATGTTAAAGTACATAATACATATAATGTACATAATACATATACATAATGCATATACATAATCATATAATGTACATAATACATATACATAATACATATAATATACATGTTAATGTACATAATACATAATGTAAATAATACATTAACATGTACATAATACATATACATGTATTATGTATTATGTACATGTATAACCCTGAGGGTTCTGCTTCTCGTTATGAAGGGTCTCTTTCATAAAGGGGGTTAACTCAAAGGTAAGAAGAAATGAGGATCAAGCCGTTTCTTTACCACAAAAAAAATATGGAACTAGTTTTGATTTCTTTTTTATTCAACATTAGATACCTGTCAATGATCATTCAAAAGATTGTATGGAGGTTAAAGAATTAGAGTTAGTCAAGATTTAAAATTGATGTTCTTTAGGGATTTAACTTCTATCGTCATAGGTCATACAAAATTAAATGAAATTGGAGGTGTGGATTTTTGTGAGTTTAGGTTGTAGAGATTGTCAGCTCAGATAAGTTGATGGAAAAGGCAGATTTCCTCACTGTGTTTCTATATAAGATAAGATTTTATAATTAACAACAGCTGGCAAGTGCCACATTTATTTCTTTTTATAATGGCCACTAGCTCAAATAATAAAAATAGATGTTTGAAATTAATTACATTAAAATATTTAATGTAGAATGCAATTTTTCATTTGAATAATACCAAGTGGATGTACAGTATACCTAAGTGAATCATAGGGAACTTGCCTTTTCTTTTCCTGTCTTCAGTTCTTTTCAATCAAATATTATTGACTATCAAGTGCTGACCCATGAAGATGAAGAAGGCCCCTACCCTGAGTTCCATATGGTCTGGTTGGTGGGTAGAGGTGAACAGGGTAGCACGAAACACTATTCCCAAAATATATTAAAGTGAATTAATAGCAGAGGTATGAGGTACATGTAGAGTCAGAGAGAGCAATAAATGTAACCTAAAACTATTCACAGAGAAAGAATATTAGAGTTAGAACTTGAAAGGTTAATAGAAGTTCTCTGAAAGAAAGGCAGAGGTATCCAATAGTTAGGTGCTGAATTTCTGCACAGGTCTAATTCCGTGTTATATTCATTTGACTTTGTATTTAAATGCTCCTCATTCAGCCCATCAGCTCATAAGCATTTTCTAAATGTTCTAAACACAAAATGTGTTCTAAATTATTTGTTGACCTGCTGTTTGAACAGAATCATTTTCTTACAAGTAGGAGTTGTGGGGGCAGAGCAAAACACAGCAGGGAGGGCGTTTGCCTTGCAAGCAGCCAACCTGGGTTCAATCCCGGCATCCCATATGGTCCCCTCCCTCCCACCCCCCCCCCCCAGCACCGCCAGGGAGTAATTCCTGAGCGGAATGCAGAGCCAGATATAACACTTGAGCATTGCTGGGTGTGACCCAAAAAGCAAAAAAAAAAACCATAAAAAAAGTAGGAACTGTTCCAAAAAACAATCATATAATTTTTTTCTATAGGTAGAAACAAATTATAATGAAACAAATTATTTAAATACACCATAACATTAGTATCTAACTGTTGAAATACAAAGATTTGCATACATTATCAAGTTTAAAATTTTTTTTTATTATACCACCGTGAGATACACGATTACAAGGATGTTCACAATTGGGTCTTTGTCATATAATGTTCCAGCACCCAGTCCTCCATCAGTGCCCCACTCCCACCACCAATGTCCCAACGCTTCCTCTCACCTATAGCAGGCTCCTTATCTTTCTCTTTCTCTGCTTGTCTCTATTTCTCTCTCTTCTCTTACACTTTGTGACTTGCCTATGGTTTATGATGCAAGTATCTACGTGCATATTCAGTAGTGAGTTCTAATGTGACTTTATAGTTGCTCATTCCCCATCAACCTCCCCAGTTTGTTACAACTGCAAAGATCATTATGGTGTACAGATGTGAAAGATCCTGGGAAGGACCTGGTCCTAGCCTACGTTGTTATCTAAGCCTCTTGCGCAGCCGCAGCTGTGCATCTGGTCTGTCCCTTGTCCAGTTCATCTGGTTGCGGAGGCTTCGAGCACGTAGCCACCCCACCGGCTTGGAGAGGAGGGGCCCAAATACCTGATCCAATTCCAGCTAGCACGCCCGCCCCACACCCCACCTGCTTTACCCTAGGAGCTACATTGGGCTAGGCCAGGGATGAGCCGATTCCTCAGAGACTCCATGAGCTGCTCCACATGGGCCGGGCAGCATAGCTGTGCATCTGGTCTGTCCCTTGTCCGGTTCATCTCTATTGTTACCGTTTTGACATATCGAATACACCACGGGTAGCTTGCCAGGCTCTTCTGTGGCTCTAGGTTCATCCCAGGGGATCCAGTCTTTTCCTATGTCAGACCATCCACCATCCAGGGCCCAAGGGCAGAGCCCTGGGGGTGTAGACAAGCCTATCTCCTGTCTGCTACTTGCCAACACTAGCGGGCACCACAGCCACACCTGCAACACCTCGAGGGGCAGGTGGCCCAATTATGTAATATTTTAATAGTATGTATTCTTATGTAAAGTGAGGAAATATTCCTTTACTACTGTCATCTTTCTTGTACCAAAAGCCTGGAAAATACTAGTTTATCAGACAAATCTCTACATTGTCCCAAATAGTGGGACATCCTACAAGATATCTGATCTGTACTCTTCAAAACAGTCAAAGTCATCAGAACAGAAGGAAAGTGAAAAATTGTCACAGCTAGGAAGAGCCCAAAGAGATATCATAATTAAATGTAATGAGGCGACCTGAATGGGATCCTGGACCAGCAAGCTGGCAGTAAATAAAAAGCCAGTGAGTCTTAATATACTATTGATTTTTAGTTAACAACGTATCAGTATCTACTTATTAATTGTGATAAACACAGTTGTCTCTATGTAAGATGATACTAATAAAGAAACCCGTGCATGCTCTATGGAAACTCTGTATCATCTTCCTTTAAAAAAATTAAGAGAGCTTCACAAGCTGCTGGGGAGACTGGAACTCGGCTCCTGCCGGGCCCAGCTGACTATGGGGTCCCGAGGAGGGCAGATGGGTTTTGGGAGTGGGCCCATCGCCTTTGGGGGTCCCAGAAGCAGCCGGATGAGATTCGCCCATCACTCTAGCCACCATTTTCGCTGTCCGGACGCTGGGAAACTGCCTCACGACCAGATTAACAGAGGAAAACCAGTTCGAGCCCAGGTAGGCGGCTCCCAGAAGCGGGAATCACTGGGAATTCGTCAGATGGACTCCGGGTCGGCCCTTTCCCCCTCCATTTTGTCGAGCCTGGTGGCCCCACCCCAGGAGCTGCCCGGGGCCAGCATGCAGAGCTTCACAAGCTGCTGGGGGAGGCTGGAACTCGGCTCGCGCCAGGCCCAGCTGACTATGGGGTCCCGAGGAGGGCAGATGGGCTTTGGGAGTGGGCCCATTGCCTCTGGGGGTGCCGGAAGCAGCCGGATGAGACTTGCCCATCACACTAGCCACCATTTTTTCTGTCCGGATGCTGGGAAACTGCCTCACAACCAGATTAACAGAGCAAAACCAGTTCGAGTCCAGTTTAACAGTAATGTCTTTTAATGTACTTGTATTCCACGAAGAGCAGGAAAGTTTGGTGGGAAGGAGATATAAAAGAGGAAAGAAATGACATACAGAACCTGCCAAGTAGTTGAGGTGCGGGAGGGGGAGGGAGGTGGGGACATTGGTGATGAGAGATGGGTTTGGGTGGAGGGATGCATGTTGGAACACTGTAGAACCAAAACTCTACATGAGCATCTTTCAATTGTATGTCTAAAATGGTGTAATAATATTTGGGGGAAAATAATAAAATTAAATTAAAAAAAAAATTAAGATTACTCTAAAAATAAATAAATTATATTAAAAATACCTTCTCTACCAAACAGAAAATAATAACTGAGTTTAGGACACTCTTGTGGAGATGGGGTGTGGTAGAGCTTGGAGCAACTGGACCAACTATAGTATTAGCAGCAAGGACATACTTGTATGGTGGTAAGTGGGTATGAGTTGCAGGGAAATGAACTCAGGACCTTGCATGTACTAGAATTTGCTCCATAACATTAGATGACCCTACAGCCATGAATAGTAACTAAAGATAAAAGAGCAACATATACAATAACAAAAATGTATTATGGCATTTTTTTTTTTGGATTTGGAAAACATTTTCAGGAGGAGACAAAGAATGATGTAAAATAGTTTTATCTAGAGAAAATAGAGTGATAGAGACAGAGACAAAGAGAGAGAAAGGACACATCCCAAGTTGTGATATGGGCAACAGAGAAGGCTGAGGTTTCTTAGACTATTATATCAGCACCTTTTGCTTCTGGAAAAGAGAAAGAGCTATCTCCTAGGAAACTGTAAGTTGGAAAAACAAATATAAAGATCTATAGAAGAGTCACTAGATAAAATGTCAAAAGACTTGAGTTCCAGCCCTGTTAATAACTAATTACAGGATTTAGAATCACTGATTAGCCCATACCACCCTCAGTTTTCTCACTTGTAAACTGATCTTGGAAGGCATATTATTGTAATAAAAGAAAAAAAATAATGGGAAGGAAAATTTTAATACCATATTTTTCTATTTGAAAAATTAACATATATTTTCCAACTTTCAGATGGCAGTGAGCCCTGTGTGCAAAGCAAGAAGTCAGCTTTGAGTCCCACTGGGTGTCCCCCCACAAAACAAAAACAAGAGAGATGAATAAATAAATAGTTCAAGGTCTACTCCTGGTTCTTTGCTAAGAATTCACTCCTGGTAGTACTCAGGATACCATATGAGTGCTAGGAATTGAACCTGGGTTGGGCATGTGTAAGGTAAAAACCTACCCACTCTACTATCTCTCCCAAGGGCCCGCTTTGTAGATTTTAAAGGATTTCAGGAAAGTTACAAAACCAAGAGTTTCATCAAGGGAAAACACATATAAGAATCAATAAAAATTCTGAACATGTGGCCATATCCTAGACTAAATTATTGAGTTTCATAGTAGTCAAGAACAGTTTTGTTATGAATCTACGTTTGGCTTCAGGTAAAGGAAGAAGCAGGCCCTGTGCTTGGTGTAAAATGATATAATTTAAATGAATGATAGGCAGAAGATAATACTAGTACTTGCTTTCATAGTTTCTATCAAAATAAGTATTATAAGAATAAAATTAAGTATAAGAGAAGGAGAGAGAGAGAAAGAGAGAGAGAGAGAAGAAGCAAAGTGCCTGCCATAGAGGCAGGCTGGGGGTGGGGGGGGAGGGAATCATGGGACACCGGTGGTGGGAAATGGGCACTGGTGGTGGGATGGGTGCTGGAACACTGTATGACTGAAACCCAAACATGAACATCTTTGTAATTGTATATCTCAAGGTGGTAAAATAAAAAAAAAAAAATTAAGGCTAGATCCATAGCACAGCGGGTAGAGCATTTGCCTTGCACGCAGCCGACCTGGGTTTTTATCCCCAGCATCCCATATGGTCCCCGAGGCACCACCGGGAATCATTCCTGAGCGAAGAGCCAGGAGTAACCCATAAGTAATTCTGGGTGTGACCCAAAAAGCAAAAAAAAAAAAATTAAAAAAAGAATAAAATTAATAATTGAAGACTAAAGTGAGTATTAAAACAAGATAGCTATTTCAAATGCTGGCTTTGACCGAGAATGTGAAAAAGATAGGTCTACAGCTGAATCTCAACAAAACGATATTCATGAAAAATGAACTAGTTTCAGAGGCCCCATTCACTCTCAACAGAACAGACATCTCTGAATGCAGCAGTTATGTGTACCTAGGTCGAGAACTCAACAAGATGAATGACCTAAAACCTGAGCTGTGCAGGAGGAAGAGAGCAGCATGGAATGCCTTCAAGAGCATTGAAGAAATAGCTAAAAGGACAAAGAACCTCCGACTCTGGGCACATCTCATTGACTCCACCGTTCTCCCTGCATTAACATATGCCTCAGAGACCTGGGCCCTACAAAAGCAGGATGAGAACGCTATTCAGGTCTCCCAAAGAGGAATTGAAAGAGCTATGCTTGGAATATCATGCCTCACTCAAGTGAGAAAGGAATCTGCAGTTCTGACCTCTGTCGATGATCCAGAGTCAGGGCGCTGTCTCATTTGCCAAGGCATCAAAAATCAGATGGCTGGACATATTATGCGATTTGGAAATGACCGCTGGACGACTGCGGGTTAGGAACTCCAAGAAGAATCTGGTAAATACTGAGGTCACAAGATCAGGTTAGCAAAGGAAGGAAGAGTGGTTCAATCCCTCCCTATGTGCACTGGGCAAATCTTACACGAGACTGTGACTTAGTCATTCATAAAAGGAATGAGCAGATGAACTCTAAGGTGGGTAACAGAGCTAAGATTCAATGAGCTGTATCAATCAGGGTTTGACTGAATATGGAATTATTACATATGCGGTAGAATAAATAATTGTTTTATATTGTTTGGGAACCTCTATTAGTGGTGTTTGAGGGGCACTCCCAAAGGTGCTCAAGTACTGTCGGGGAGCGCCACTGGGGTCCCCAACAGTGCCGGGAAGCGAAGTTCCCTTTTACCTCCGAGCCGGCGAGGAATGGATGAAAACTCAGGAATCCGATGCAGTTTTAAAAAGGGCTTTACTATTACAGGTTCCAATATACAATCCAAGAGCAGGGAAAACCTCTGGACTCTGGGTTCCCAGCTAGGCCCCAGCCAGGTGTAGGCCAAGATGGCTGCCACCACGTGTTGAGGCCCAACAGAGAATGGAGAGGACAGAGAAGCAAACCGCCAAGGGAAGTCGAAATGGCAAAAGGGGATAAAAAAAGAGCTTCTTTCTTCTTGCAGCTTATCTTATAGCCAGAAATCCTCCCAAACTCCCGCCCAGGGCTATCTAGAGATGAAAACAGGAAAATAACTCTATAGAAATGTACAAGGACCCAGAGCTAATTCAAAGCCTCCCAGCAGAGCTGGGAGGAGCTGCAAGCCAAATGTAACTTCCAGAAGGGTTAAATGCCTTCAAGTAATTTCTCCCAGCACCTCACCCAATGTCTTTTTATATGCTAATATCTTGAGCCAAGATCCCCTGGAAAAACCTCCATAGGGTAGAGAAAGGGGGGGCTCTTAGAGGAGTCCTGCAACAACTCCCCTGATTAGTTTACTAATAAAAATTGAAAAAGTACAAAATATTTAGTAACATACAGAAAATTAAGATAAGAAAAAACAATTCCAATTACAAAATGATAATACATGTTACTTTAGGATCCTAACTTGTTTTTGGACCCAAAGCAAAGTTCATGACAAAGTGTTTCTAGCTGTCTGATTATAATGGACTATAGTTTGCACTGTCCATAATTTGTGAGAGTCAATTTGCTATATTTTATGTAAAGTCGGGTGTCTGGAACAAAGTCTGTGGGGCTACTTCTGGAACAGCAATAGTGGTGATCATATGAGTATGAGTCTCTGGAGAGCAGCGATCAGGAACTCGTTGAATTGTCAGGAACACTGGATCGGGTCTCAGGTACACTGGAACAACTATCTCAAACTCTGGAACAGGAGTCTTGAGCGCTGTAACAGGTATCCGGAACATTGGTGTAATATCCGAACTCTGGAACAGGAGTCCTGAGTGCTGGAACAGGTGTCCGGAACATCGGTGTAATATCTCGAACTCTGGAACAGGAGTCTTGAGTGCTGGAACAGGTGTCTGGAACCCCGGTGTGAGTGTCTTGCAGGGCTTCTTCAGCAAGGGAACACTGGCACCGGTAACTGCACCTGTAGCTTAATTTTAGGCGAGACAAAACACTTTTTGAGATTAATCACAAATAGAGATTTTAAGGCTTGGCAGGGATCCAAGTCTGGGATGGAGAGAAGAACATAAAGAAGCTCCAACATGGGTGGAGCAGGGAAATAAGTATGAGAATTGATGATTTTAAAATTGATGAGTCTAGTGGATCAGCAGTGGAGCTGATGAATTTAATAGAGGGTTGTAGTGGTCAGAAATTGAGAAGGTAGAAGTTGAGACATAACATAGACACAACATTAATCACAAACATAAGGTGGCCACCACACGCACACACACATGCACACACATTTGATCGATCAATATCTTACAGCTGTATATATGACCCATCTAGGGTGATAAATGGTAATGAATCAAGCGCTTCATGAATATAAAGCCGGCAAATGATGGTGAGGAAGTGTCTTTTCCTGTGAATAGAGCATTGGGAAAAATTATTTTTGCAAATTATTAAATTTTTAGTGAGCACTGTTTTAGGAGTCTCGGAGTATTGAGCACTGTAGCGCAAGTTTACTGCATTCCAGTATCTTATCCTGTGAACAGAATCATTAGAAAAACAATTTTTCGTTGATTTAGCAAACTTTTTTTGTAATGAGCACTGTGATCAGAGTCCAAAGCCTCGAGCATCATAGAAGGAATCTGCAGCATCTGAGTTCTTTTTTCTGCAAATACCTGTGAGCAAAAACATTAAAAGAGGAAACTCTAGCATTAATCCTTGAAACATTTTGACATTGAGCACTATGCTCGGAGTCCACCCATTTTTCCACCCTTTTTTTTTTTCATAAGAAAGAAAGCATTCAGGCTGTAAGGCAAGATATTAGACATGAACCATGATCAACAGACTGCAAAGCAAGATCATTATTAAAATGAACCAATCCAGGAGGTTTAAACAGCAACTTGCAATTTAAAATTTAAGACTTTATATTAAAAAGAATTAGTTGTTTTCTGATTCTTGGAGAATTCTAGTTTTAACAAGTTGCAGAGGAACCCAGAGTTTCTTGGCAGGGTTATCGTCTGTAGAAATGAAATCATAACCTCTTCCCGAATGAGGAGGTGACCTGCAATCCATTTATCATCAATTTTCACCCAGATAGATGAATTAACTGTTTTTTGAGTTTGCATATCTTCTTGAAAGTGACGGTCAGCCGCAGTATAGGGATCTCCTTGAGGTATATTTAAGAAATTTAAGGTGAATAATGTTAAAGATAAAGAATCCATTGGAGGCATACTTGTTTTCGTTGCTTTAATAACTGAGTTTTAAGCGTTCTGTGAGCACGTTCAACAATTCCTTGTCCTTGTGGATTATATGGAATTCCTGTAATATGTTTGATCTGCCATTCCTCGCAAAAGGATTTGAAGGTTTTGCTGGTGTAAGCAGGACCGTTATCTGTTTTTACGGTATGGGGAATACCCGTGACGGAGAACTGGAGTAAAAATGAACAGATTTATCTCTTTCAGACGTCATAGGAACAGCCCATATGAAACGAGAATATGTATCAATGACCACATGAAGGAAAGCTTTGTTGGGAAATAGGTTAGTATGAGTTAAATCCATCTGCCACAATTGGTTTGTCCGTAAACCTCGAGGATTTGCTCCTGCCACATGAGATGTACAATGTAAAGGAGCACAGACAGGAAGCAGTTCCGGACAATTTGTCTAGCTTGTCTCCATGGGATGCCAATGGTGTACATGAAGGCGGGCGGGCATTTGTATGTAGAATCTGGTGCTCTTCCTCAGCTGATTTAAATACTGGTGCTGCCAAGAGATCTGCTGCTTCATTTCCTCGAACCATTGGCCCGGGAGTCGACTGTGAGAACAGATGTGGGAGATGTATATAGGGAATGTTCTATTTCGGAGGAGATCTTGTAGTTTATGGAGCAGCTCCTGAATTATAGGATTATGGGCATTTAAAGAAGCAGTGACAATTCCAGGAAATAAACCAACTACATATGCAGAATCACTCACCACATTACCTGGGCCAGATACATGGGATAGTAAATGTATCAGGGTGGCGAGTTCCACTTGTTTGGCAGATTTATAATTTGTATGCACAGTAGTGGTCAATGAAGGACCTGTAATTCCACCCCTTCCTGATGAGGAACCATCAATATAATACACTGGAGCATCAGGAATGGAAGAGGAGCGGATAATGGTGGAAATTACAAAATGTATCCCTTTTCAGAAATTCTCAGGTTTTGCCAGCTGGGTAATGATAAGATATTTCTCCTGAAAAATCTGCTAAAGCTCTCTGAAGGATTTCACTGAGTGGTAAAACAGCTTCAATTTCTTTTAGGGTCAGGTAGTACAATTACATGGGGATCATGTCCAAGTAATACTTGGGTTCTTGATCTTCCCTTAATTATAACGTTGGCTATCATCTCAAGGTAAGGTGTAGCAGTATGATTCTGCTTGTTATATAAGTAAACCCATTCTAACGGTCCAGATAATTGGGCTATAGCAGCAGTTGGAGACTCGGAAGTGCTGAAAACCAATAACCATACCTTTTTCTCCGGGATTAAATCTGGAGAGGTAAAATTTTTGAAGCCAATCCATGAAAAAGTCTAATTCCTTCTGAGCTTTAGGAGTTAGCTGCCTTGGGCTATTTAAAAGCAGGATCACCTTCAAGGGTGTGAAACAAGTTACTGAGCTCACAGTTAGGAATCCCAAGGGATGGGTGCACCCAGTTGATATCTCCCAGCAGTTTTTTTGAAAATCATTCAAGGTTTTGAGTCTTTTTTTGACTAATGGAAATTTTTTGAGGGCGCACTGTAGTGCGGTCAAGAGCATAGCCCAAATATTCATATGGAGACTGCATCTAGATTTTTTTCCGTAGCTACTTGTAAACCAGCCTCTGGTAAAACTGTCATTACATCATTATATAAATTCTGGAGATCTCTGGAATTATCACAAGCTAGCAGGATATCATCCATGTAGTGGATGATGTATGGTATGCACCAGGAAATTTAGCACGAATGGGTCGAAAAACCTCATCAACAAAGTGTTGACACATCTTGGTGAATTAGTCATCCCTTGGGGCAATACTGTCCACTGAAACCTACGTAAAGGGCCTTTATGATTAATGGAAGGGACTGAAAATGCAAACCTTTTCCGATCATCTGGGTGGGTATGCTGTAAAAGCAGTCTTTTAAATCTATGAGAATTAGTGGCCAATCTTTAGGAATAGCTGCTGGAGAGGGGAGCCCAGGTTTCAGGGCTCCCATGGGGAGCATAGTAGAATTTACATTCCTTAAGTCAATCAGCTGC
>JAJIBD010004845.1:0-60385 GCA_021461705.1 Cryptotis parvus
GGAAGGGTGGCAGAATAAGGCCTGATAATTACCCTCTCATAAACCCATTTCAATACAACTTATGCTTGGAAGAAAAAACCTCTATGAACTCAAATTGCACTTAATGAATGGGTTATGTGTAACCAATTTTAAAATAACATTTGCTTTGCTAAAGTCTAAAAAAAGTAATAAATAAATCAAAGAAAGGAAATAACCAAGAACCTCATTTTAGTTTGATAATAACTAAAACAAGGAAATATGTATTCAGAATGCTAATAACTTAAGTAAAAGTGGTTAAGGAAATTAGTAAAACATTATATTTAAAGGAAGTTGGTGTGTGACAGGGTGACCTTGGCAATTATGAAGCTCAATCTCACTGAAAACAAATGATGAGATTTCCCTATATTTTCTCCATTTTTTCACTTCAAAGCTGTCCTTGATTGAGTTTAGAGCGGATTTCTGCCTTCACGAAATCTCATAAGAAGCACAGGTCCCTATCAAGTCCTCAGAATGGCCCTGAGCATTTTAACTAGGAGCACAGTTAAAGTGGTCCCTAGTTAAATGGCACCTACGTGAGGAGCCATTATGCGCATTTTGTTTTTGTTTTACTTGCTTCAGCTTTCTCACCTAAAGACACTTACTTTTCCTGTAGTGAGAAGCGAGGCTTTGTCAAAACTCAGAGTGACCATTTCAGTTCAGTCTTCCTAGCTCTCTTCTTTTTCATTGGCTTTCATGAAGACGGAGAAGCACACAGGTCTTTGTGATCCATCACACACATTTTCTTGAGTTGTTCTGGATTTTTTTTTTTTCTTTTTTGGGTCACACCTGGCAATGCTCAGGGGGTTTCTCCTGGCTCTGCTCTCAGGAATTACTCCTGGTGGTGCTCGGGGACCATGTGGGATGCCGGGGATCGAACCTGGGCTGGCATGGGCCTGCCACGTGCAAGGCAAATGCCCTACCCCTGGGCTATC
This sequence comes from Cryptotis parvus, assembly GCA_021461705.1. NCBI lineage: Eukaryota > Metazoa > Chordata > Mammalia > Eulipotyphla > Soricidae > Cryptotis > Cryptotis parvus. The sequence goes on from JAJIBD010004845.1 coordinate 951, forward strand.
GCTCCAGCCCCTGTTCTGGATTTTTTATACAACTGGCCCCAGAGTGGAACTCAAACCATTAGGAACTGCTACCTAAAGAGGAAAATAAGTCAAACTACACGGAAAAATAAAAAGTAGGCCCATGTACCTCGTAGGCCAGGAAAATATCAAGTCAAATTATACTCCGTGAATTATTTACAGTATTTCTCTTTGCTAAATCTAAGCAAACATTCCATTTGCATCAAACCTCCTCTAAGAGTTTTAACTGTTTATTGTAAAATCAAGTGCACAATAGCTCTTTCATGAAACATTTAGTTATATCTTTAGCACTAACAAATATCACACATATTATGAATGCTTCCTTATTATAAAGCTAAACATTCAGTGCGTGAAACTTCAAGCTCTGTATTCCAAATCATTATGAACAAGATGTTTCCTCTCAGGCAATTTATTCTGGTAATGTGGAATCTTTGAATAAATAGTGACGCTAGTATTTTTAATAGCAGTTTCCCACCACATTCTGCAAAGGAAACGTTAACAAGGACTGAATTCATAACTCAGCATTGTACAAGTTCCAGATTTAACAACATTTATGGTGAACTATAAATTATTTTATATGCGAATGTTCTGCCACTTGAATAATTTCATTTGGCTCCATATTCTTCTCTACCTTATCATTTGAACAGAAAAGATATCCTGTGTAAGAGGCATCATTCTTGACAATGAAGCGATACTCATATGAAACTACTTCAGAAGATGAGACAGCACTGCTCTAATCAAGATAAGCGTAACTTGTCTTTCCCCTTGAAAAACGTGACTCTAAGATATGGGTAACAAAAGTTCCTCTACTAAACACTCATTTTCTCCTCTTATTCCATTGCTCATCCCTCTTTTTTTAATTTTTTATTTTTGCAATTACAAAGATATACAATTAAAAAGTTCATATTTGGGTTTTGGTCATACAGTGTTCCAGCACCCATCCACCACCAGTGCCCATCTCCCACCACCAATGTCCCCGGTTCCCTCCCCCTTCCCCAGCCCTCCTCCATGGCAGGTTCTTTATTTCTTTCCCTTTCTCTCTCTTTCTCTTTTCCTTTCCCTCCAGACTATGGATTACAGAACATACCTTAAAGGGTTGTCATGTGTATCTTTTTGCCTCTATTTAATGCTCAGTTCTAGGTTGGCATTAGTAGCCTAGACAATTGTTAGCACATTATTCCATTTTCTGTCTTACCTAGCCTCTGACTCCCACACGTTTGTGATAATTTCCACCTTTGACAAGACCTCCTGATATGTTTCACTTGACCTTGGATATTGGTATCATAATATGTACATATATATTTATGTTATGCAGATAAATGCAGTCATTCTGTATCTGTCTCTCTCCTTCTGGCTAATTTCGCTCAACATAATCTTCTCCATGTCCATCCATTTATAGGCAAATTTTATGACTTCATTTTTCCTAACAGCTGCATAGTATTCCATTGTGTAGATGTACCAAAGCTTTTTATCCAGTCATCGATTTTCGGGCACTCTGGTTGCTTCCAGATTCTGGCTCTTGTGAATAATGCTGCTATGAACATAAAAGTAGGGATGGTGTTTCCGCTCGCGTATTTTTGGTTTCCCAGAGTAGATTCCCAGGAGTGGTATGGCTGGGTTCATCCCTCTTTTGAGCTACTTGACTTCCAACCTAGCAATAATCTAGCCTTGCTTATTGCTTTTCTCTAAATATCCAGATGTTTATTAATTTCATGGCACATTTTTTCTTCAGGTTAAAAGAGTCACTGTCTTCTTTAATTACTTTTAATAAGTAAAGCCATTTTATATGGGAAATTATAACTTTAATCCTTAAATAATGGAAACATATTAACTTTGAAATCACTATATGATATCACTATATGATATATTGATCTAAAACATTAACTTTTAAAATATAATTAATGCCCATACCATGAATTATTTGTAAGCACCTTGTCCTAACAAAACACTGATTATTTTCCTCTTTATGAGGTATCACTTACTGTCAGAACAAATCATATTTGTAAGACATCACTATATTACTGTATCACTGTCTTTCCGTTGTTCATCAATTTGCTCGAGTGGGCACCAGTAACATCTCCATACGTCCCTGTCACAAGCAAAGTATAGTCCAAGGGAATCTGCTTGCTCCAGGGACAGGAAAAGCCATTCTTCAGGTCATGGAACTGAGGTCCATAATTGTTACTAGCTTTTGGCATATCACTTAATGACTTGACTTCCCATAGATCATCGACTACTCGGGCGGTCAACAGTCACATCTCAATATTTCCTGTCACATGTAAGGTAGCCCAATGGCATCTGCCCACTCAGGAACATAAAGAGCCTCAAACCATTCTATCAAGTCATGGGAATGAGGGTCTATAATTGTTACTGGTATTTGGCATGTCAAATACTACCGGGTAGCTTGCTAGGCTTTGCCATGCAGGTAGGATAACCTTCTAGTCACCTCAAAACTTGAACATTTATTGATGAACCACGGCCGGCCACAAAGCGCAAGCCGGGATGCAATCAGCTCTTCTGCTGGGTGGAGTTCTGATGAGAGGGGAGTCCGGATGTTAAAAATGGCAGCCCTAATGGTGTGGGGGGTTCTTCTGGCTTCTTGTGAGGTGCTGCTGGGGTGTCGGACTAGGGCTAGAACCCGCCATCCCTCCCGGACGCCTTGTGATCAGCTGGGCACAGGGAGAACAAGTAGCAGCTCTGCACCGTGTGTGCATGGTAAAGAACATTTAACTCTATTGAGTCTTAGTCAGAAAAAGCTTTTTAGAACACACATGCTAAGTCCTTTGCCCATAACAAGGGTTAGCTATATGTGTGTGTGGGGGGGGGGGAGTGGATGTAAAGGGGGTGTGAGAGGGAATTGGGGAACACTTACTTTACGAACCCCAGAAAAAAAATTCTACATAAGACTGAGGAAGGCCTTTCTCAACTAGTCATACACTTAATAAATATAATAAAAACATAACATCAGATTCCATGAAAATTAGGAATTAGTATAAATAAAAGCAAAGCTAAAAAGAAAAAATGAGAACTATGGAAAATGATTACAAGAGCCATTTTCTATAATAAAATATTCTTACATATCAATAAAAATGAGTTTCTAAATTTATTCATAAGAAATGTTCCTTAAAACAATATTGTTATACATATAATTAGCAAAAATTAAAACATTTGGGTTTACACAGTCACATTCAATGGAATGTGCATTAGTATCACCAATTCAGAGGATAAATCTCATTTCATGCAATGGAGAGTATGTCCATATAAAAATAAGTCATACCAAATCATTTCTAACCCCTTTGTATCTAATGAAATGAGCAAGAATAACTCAAAATATTTGAAAATATATCAGAACCTAGTCAGAAAGACAGTGCAGGAAGTGTTTGATTTGCATGCATTCACCCCCCAGTTCAATCTCCACTATAGCCAGAGGGTCACTCCTGAGCAAAAATCTAGGATTAGCCCCCTAAACTCTACCCATATGGTCCAAACCACCCCCTCTCCCCACCAAATCACTGTATCACTGTCTTCCCATTGTTCATCGATTTGCTCGAGTGGCACTAGTAACATCTCCCTTAGTCCTGTCACAAGCAAGTGCAACCCAAGGACATCTACTTGCTCCAGGGACAGGAGGAGCCCGAAACCATTCTTCAGGTTATGGAACTGAGGTCCATAATACTTACTAGTCTTTGGCATAAAAGTAAATAAAACACAGTAGCTTGCCAGGCATTACCGTGTAGGTGGTATAGTCTCAGTAGAAGGCTGTCAACCCGAGCATTTACTGATGAAACTTAAATGGGGAAGATCAGGTTTTCTCTTGGATGGAGCTCTGAGGAACTATGGAGTCTGGATGTTGAGAATGACTAACTGCATGATGTGTGGTTTTGCTCTGGCTTCTTGCCAGACTTACTGGTATCAGTTAAAACATGTCTATAACTGTTTACTATGTATAAATGTGAAAGAAATTGGGAAGAACCTTATGCAAAATTCAGTATCCTATAAAAATATCGTGCAGCCGCCAAGGGACATGTGGGTCTGGCATGGGTGGGTCTCTCTCTTCGGGGCCACTGGCATGGAGGCGGAGGAAAGGGCAGGGCCCAAAACTCCACTCTGAGTCTGGCCAGCATGTTCTCTCCCCGCTCATGAGAGCAAACCCTTGGAACAATGTTGTACTCGGCCAGGGGATGGCCGAATCCCTTACCAAGGAGGTCAGCTCCATGGGTTGCTTCCACATGGGGCCGGCTGAGCAGCACAGATGTGGGTCTGAAGAGGATGACCACTTTAGACCACTCCACTCCACCAAATAGTAAGTAAATAAATCAGGAGCAAACAAAGAAACAAGTAATAGCTTCAGGACATGACCTCAAAATGCTATGGCAATTTTGATGTCATTCTGATGTCATTTTTGATGGCACTTTGATGTCAAAAAGTGTTGACACTTTTCCTCCTCACTTGTCACACTTTCATTGCCCAGAAATTGAGCTACAGGAAACATAAGAAGGCAAAAGTCAAAAACTCTTACAAAGAGCTCCAATTTTAAGAAGTATATTAAGGGCGTGGATATGAAATTAGAAAAAATATAGGAACGAAGCACCATGATAATGAGGTTCCTCTCTCCCTGGGGAAATTTCCCCACTGAAGGCACCATTTCCAGTCAGGAGTGTGATTTAGGCATCTAAATTTACTAAAACATGTTTCAAAGTCCATATTGGAAAAATAACACAACAAATGAAAAGAGAACATAATAATAACATGAATTAAATTCAATAAAAGCTAGATGGGGAAATAATAAAACACAAAAGGAGAGATATAGGGAATTATAATTCCCCTATAGCTGTCAGAATTTCTTAATGAAAGAATAAAATATAGCGTTCAAAATGTCCTTGGAATGAAGGAAATAGCAAATATGCAGATAAAAACTATATGCTATATTTCAAGAAAATCTGTCATTGTAAAACTATATCATGACAAATTCTAATTTAATTTTAAGCTTAACTTAAAACAGACACACACACAAAGACACACACGCAACTTTAAGGCCTCTGTACAACAAAAAAGTCCTTTAAAAGTGGGAAGTAAAGGGACTATTGTAACTGCAATTCCTATTCAAAAACCATAGCAATGTCCAGCTGTTTCTGAAGCAACGGGATTTTAGACTGAGTCATTTATCTCTTGTATATTGCATGATAACCTTTTGGTATCTGCATTACAACCCATAATACACAAAAGGAGAGAGAGCGAGAGAGAGAGAGAGAGAGAGAAAAGTGCTTAGCTGAAAGAGAGAGAGAAGAAAAGTGCAGGTTGTAGGGGACAGGAAGGTGGTAGTTGGAGGGAAACTGGGGATATTAGTGCCGTGAAATGTACGCTGGTGGAGGGATAGGTGTTGGACCACTGTATAATGAAACTCAACCATGAACAGCTTAGTAATTGGTCTATCTCACGATGATTCAATTTTTTAAGAAGAAACATTTGAAACAGGTTCTCGATCATTTAAGCACTTAGAAAAATAATAATTTGACTCTTTCTTGAAAAATAATAAAGTCAATTAAATTCAGGTAATCAAGGAATAAATCAAAATAAAGAACTCAAAAATAGAAAAGCTATGACTTTAGGAAAAGTAATAACACCTGAATCTCCTAAATATAGAACTACTAAGGGAATAATTATTACAGATGAGACTAAAGTTATAGATCTTAACAAAGAACTTTTAAAATTTAATCTCTTGGGGGGAAAAAAAAGAAGTAAAATAATCTATAAGAGTAGATTCTATCCTCAATATTTTGGTAATAATATTTTATAATTTTAGAGGGAATTTGTAGAGATTAATATAAGTTATCTAAAATTTAAAACTTCCTTCTAGTTTACCTTTTTGATTTTTTTTAAATTAGATCTCAGTAAAAATTAAACACAATACGTGGTTTTATTTTGAATTTGGGTTCATACCAGCTGTGCTCTGGGTTTATTCCTGACTCTGCACTCAGAGATCACTTTTAGTAGGGTTGGGGTACCAATTAGGATGCCAGGGACCAAAACCAGGTCGCCATATGCAAGGCAAGAACCCTACCCACTAGTCTGCAATATATGTTTAAAATTAGCATTTACATAACTTTTTAAAACAAAATTTTTCCTCTCTACCTTTTGTTTTACATAAGTATTAATAGATTTCAAGGGTGTTAATTTGGATTTGGGTTTTTTCAAAATTTGTTGAAAATTATTGCAATTTATGTTGTCTGGAACTTAGATAACATATTTATAGTACTACTGACAATTAATAGTACATATATTTTAGGCATATCAGTTACATAAGTACTTATATCAGCATAACATAAAGGTAATATAAAAATGCCTACAAAATGATTAAATGTATATGTAATCATATAAATTTATAAGAAAAAGACTGGGCCCCCACTGGGATGAACCCTGAGTCACGGCACAGTGGCTTGCCAGCAAGCTATCTGTGGTGTATTCGATATGCCAAAACAATAACAATAATGGATCTCATGCCCAACGAATGGAAACTTTACTGGCGCCCGCTAGAGCAAATCCATGAACAATGGGAAAACAAGTGACAAGACAACTCGACAACTCGATGAGTGCTCACATGTGACCCCAATCTCATTTATAGGCACTAATTCCCAACGAATGGAGACGATACTGGTGCCTGTTTGAGCAAATTGATTATCAACGGGAACACAAGTGATACAAGTGATTAATAGTAATGCTAGATTTGAATAAGGTAACATAAAAATCTTCAAGACATTATTTTTAAAATTTGCTGAAAAATGAATATAGTCTATTTCCACTTGAATTAAAAGGAAGTAAAAGTTGCAGGCCACACACAGTTGCCTATGTACCTGGTTGTATCATCAGAGAAAAACATGATCAACAGGCACAAAACATATCAAGTACAGTTGTATCTAAGTGCTCAGAGATTGGATGGGTGAATTTATTTTTTATTGTATTTCCTTCTGGATCATTTATATATTTTTCCATTTCATCCATTTATGACATTTTTCCTTTGAGGGAAAAATATAAACTATTTTTATATAAAACAAAAATATAATTTTATACAAATTTAATATAAGATGTAAAATATAAATTTTTATATAAAATATAAACAGAGAACTGAGCTAGTGATTGGGGTGAAAGGAGAGGCTAGATGCAGAACTGGTTGGTGATGACCCAATTCACATCACTAATTCGGCATCATACACCAGCTTTCAATTCCAGTGTTTCCTACTTCACACCAATAACAGTACCGTAACTTAGAAAATAACTACCCTGAGTATCATTGTAAAACAAATGTATAGATCTTCACTGGTTTCCTTAGAGTTCTACTCATCTGCCAAGAGATTTGTCACTACCCAATTTAGTTAAGAGTTCGAGGAGAAAACTGGGACATGTCCAATGGAACAAAATTTCTGGGACTGAAAGTGAATGTGATTCTGTTCATCACTGTCATCATCCAGTGCAGAACACGCCTGTGAAGGAGTGTAAAGGTGTGTATGATTGCTGCCTTCTTTTTACCTTCTACCTTAATCAGTTTTCCTTAAATTTCAAAATACATCATTAAGAGTATCTTGTCTCTGCCTTCCATTGTTATCAAAAATCAGAGGTGCTTGGCTATGATACACTTATTAGGGGTGGCACATTTTAGCTGCAGTGCTCAGGACGTACTTAACTGTAGTGTGATGGAGACGCTATGGTGCCAGGGCCCAAGGCAGTGCTCCCAGATTATACTCAGCATATAGAAATGTGCCTGGCCATTAGATCACGTGCCTACAACTTTCCCACTGAGCTCTCCTCCTTCATGGGATTTTAGGATCAATTTTATGTATTTATTTTAAAAAATTGAGAGTTCATAGAGAAAAGAGTTCACATTGTGGTTTTGGAATGTTTCCCTCTGAAATCTACCTTCATACTCTAGGAAATTTAGAGAAATCACAAAATTCTAACATGAGGTGTTCCCAAGTGTTCTCATAAACATTTCAGCACACGGTTTTCACACGCCCATCTATACACAGAAGGTAAAGCAATGTGATTTAAAAAATTTTATTGACTTTCTTGTCTCCAGTGAGATTTTTTGCAAACTCTTTTCACTGAAAGAAACAAGGGGCCAGAGCGATAGCCCGGCGGGTAGGGCATTTCCCTTGCACACGGCTGGCCAATGCCAGCCCGGGTTCGATCCCCTGGCATCCCATATGGTCCCCCGAGCACCGCCAGGAGTTATTACTGAGTGCAGAGCCAGGAGTAAGCCCTGAGCATTGCCGGGTGTGACCCAAAAAGCAAAAAAAAAAAAAAAAAAAAAAGAAAGAAAAGAAAACGAAAAAAGAAACAATAGTTTCTTTTGGAAAAAAGAGAGATTAAATGATGTTTGTTGAATTCTTACTGTTTCTAGTTACAGTATTGGATGTTTTGGTTTCTAGCGATGACTTTTTAATATTTTAATATTTAAAAAGAGATTGCTAATTCTTGTTTGTTAGGATTTTAAGACAACGGAATATGGTAGTGTCAAGTACCAAAATTAAATGGTATTAAGAGGTACAAAAGCAATGTTCATCTCCTTTTTCTAGAGGGAGGGGGAAACAAACTTATACTTTAGAAAAAACTTGTATACTTTAGAAAAATTTGAAAGAAATGTTTCTAAAATGAAATTTAAACTCACATTATATGCATGATCATTCAGGGAACGGAAATGAAACACAATTGAATTCCATTGTGTCTTTACACATGGAATTGAATTGTGTAATGAATAATATTAAAACTGCTATTATTAAACACAGAGACTCTCAGACATGGGGCAGAGCGGTCCCTTGCTCTCCCTGTGCCCAGCCGCTCATGAGGCATTCGGGAGGCATGGTGGGTTCCAGCCTTGGCCCACCACCCCGGCAGAACCTCACAACAAGCCAGACGACCCCACCCACTCCATGGGCGCCGCCATTTTCCACATTGACTTCCCTCTCATCAGAACTCCACCCAGCCGACCAGCCCATCACAGCCCGGATCATCGACACCCACCCTGGAGCAGTTTCTTCCTCAATCCGGCCCAGGTATGCTGGTCCAGAGACTCTCAGACATGGGGCAGAGCGGTTCCTTGCTCTCCCTGTGCCCAGCCGCTCATGAGGCAGTCGGGAGGCATGGTGGTTTCCAGCCTTGGCCCACCACCCCGGCAGAACCTCACAACAAGCCAGACGACCCCCCACCCCACTCCATGGGCGCCGCCATTTTCCACATTGGACTTCCCTCTCATCAGAACTCCACCCAGCTGACCAGCCCATCACAGCCCGGATCATCGACACCCACCCTGGAGCAGTTTCTTCCTCAATCCGGCCCAGGTATGCTGGGTCCAGAGACTCTCAGACATGGGGCAGAGCGGTCCCTTGCTCTCCCTGTGCCCAGCCGCTCATGAGGCAGTCGGGAGGCATGGTGGGTTCCAGCCTTGGCCCACCACCCCGCAGAACCTCACAACAAGCCAGACGACCCCCACCCACTCCATGGGCGCCGCCATTTTCCACATTGGACTTCCCTCTCATCAGAACTCCACCCAGCCGACCAGCCCATCACAGCCCGGCTCGCGTGGCCGCAAGCGGCCGCGCGGTTCATCAATAAAGGCTTTATTTGGAGGTGTTTATAGAGTATGCCTCCCGCACGGCAAGCCTAGCAAGCTGCTCGTGGTTGTATTTGATATGCCAAATGCCAGTAACAATTATATTAGATCATTCTCATGACCTAATATAATGGTTTGAGGCTCTTTATGTTCCTGTACCAAGCCGATGCCCTTGGCTCTACAGCATGTGACAGGACATATTGAAATATTACTGGTGCCCGCTCTAGCAAATAGATGATTAACGGGAAGATCGTGATCGTGATTATTAAACACAATTAAATTCCAATGAAATCAGTCACCACTGTCAATAAGTACAAGAAAAGTTGTGACTGTTGTTCATGTATTTCTTATTCATCTATTTGCTGCCTTTGCTTTTAATTGTCAAATATTCATGAAGAAAAGTGGTTTTGAGTTGTACAATTAAAGTTAATTTTCAGCAAAGTATGTGAAGTGTTTTAATAGTAAGACTGAAAAAGGCATTTTGAGAGAAAATAAATGAATATATAATTCAAAACATTCTAATAAAGGTCTCTGACTATCCAACATAAGCTGTGCTTATTTGAAATAATAGCTTAATATCATTTTGTACAAAGGAATAGGAATATTCAATAATCTAATTTTCACTCAATTTTATATAATGACCAAATATTGAGCATTAGTCAAAGGTATATACTATATATGTATAAAAGCATAGAGCAATAATTATAATTAGAATGTCATAAGATACTTATAATTAGACTGTCTAATTATAATTAGCATGTTGTATTCATGTCCAATAAATCAAAATGTGTGTGCATGTCTAGTTTTTATAGTAATGCTAATTTTATACCTAAAGCACTATAAGAAAGGGAGGATAAAAATATTTGCTTAGAGCAATCTAAAAAAGAAAGATGTACATACTTCTTAAAACAAACATGCATTTTAAATGAAAAGAGGGAAAGGAAAATGGCTGAGCACAAAGAACAGAACCCTATAAGATGACGAATTTTTTGACATGATATTTGACACGAGATAGCAAATGATCAGAATGGTGATATGACGCGGATTATGCAGAGTTCCTCCAGCATCATATTCCACCTGTGTGGTCAAGCTTAAATTATTGCTCTCAAGTCCAGGCAGCAGCCTCCAGGACAATAGAACAGTGAGGAGGGTGTCTGCCTTGCATGTGGCCAACCTAGTTCGATCCCCGGCATCCCATATGTCCCCCGAGCACCACCAGGAGTAGTTCCTGAGCAAAGAGCCAGGAGTAACCCCTGAGCATCGCCGGATGTGACCCAAAAAGAAAAATAAAAGCTTTCAAACATCAACGCATTAATCTAGGTGGTAATATCTCAAAACATACTTTATCACCAAAGTAATAAAATTCTGTATCACTGTATCACTGTCTTCCCATTGTTCATCGATTTTCAAATAATGAAATTACTTGTTAAATATATAGAAACAAAGAAAATCACAGCACAGAACATCAGTACTTGCTAATCATAATAATTCTCATAAAGAGCTATGATAAAAGTGCACGAAATATAAATGATAAAAGTGCCATGAGAAAAGTTTAAACAAATTACTCTCGAAATGCAGAGACAGGTGAGGTGTTTTAGAAAGACCTAGGAGTTGGAGAGATAGTACAGTGGTTAGGGTGCTTGCCTTGCATGTTGCAGACCCAGTGTTGATCCCTGGCACCACATATAGTTCTCCAAGCACCAATATGAGTGATCCTGGAGTGCAGAGGCAGAAGCTAGGTGTGGGAAGATGAAGAGGAGGAGGAGGAGGAGGAGGAGGAGTGGGGGGGAGGGAGGAGGAGAAGGAGTAGGAAGAGGAAGAGAGAAAGAAGAAAAGTTAGGAGGAGGAGGAGGAGAAATAGTACAGAAGTTAAGGCAGCCAGTGGACCCCAGTTTTTTTTCTGTTTTTTTGTTTTTTGCTTTTTTGGGTCACACCCGGCAATGCTCAGGGGTTACTCCTGGCTCTGCACTCAGGAATTACTCCTGGCATTGCTCAGGGGACCATATGGGATGCCGGGGATCGAACCCGGCCAGCACAGGCCGGCCACGTGCAAGGCAAACGCTCTACCCGCTGGGCTATAGCTCCGCCAAGACGCCAGTTTTATTTCTCACAACCCATTTGGTCCCCTGAGGACATCCAGGCATGATCCTTGAGCACAGGACCAGGCGTAAACCCTGATCAGAGCTGATGTGGCCCCAAAACCTAAATTAATAAATAATTAAAGGAGACCTAGGGGTCCCAGGGAATAACTCTGTGACTTTAAGTACCTCTGTGAGGCCCCGGTCAGTCTCTTGCACTGCATTCATCAGTATGGCCCAGGCAACTCTGCTCTCCGGGACTTTGGGTGCTGCAATAGTCAATCTCCAACATACAGGTGTGTGCAAGTACCACAACTAAAGTGTGTAACTGTTAACAAGCGTAACTGAAAAGATATGTGAGCACAGTGACTAGGAATGTGTTCTGCAGCGAGTACATAACTGAGCATCACCGTAACCCTTAGGGAATGTTATAACCAGAATATACACAACTAAAATAATTCATTTCCAGGAAAACAAGTGAGTAAGCACTATAAATAAAGTGTACAATGAGCAGCAAGTACCACAACCAAGCACAGCCAAGGTGTGTGGTGTGCAGTCACTGCAACAACTGCAAGTAAGAAAAGCAAAAGGGGATTGAAAGGGTGAATCTCATTTATTTTTGAAGAAAAAAATAAATGAGAATTACAAAGGCATTGCAAAAAAGGGTTATGCAGTTGTGTCCTGATTACGAAAAAAGAAGGAAGAATTTTAATATGAAGGAAAAGAAAGCATAGTGCCAAAGGCTAGCTGGGAAGAAATGCGAGCAAAGTAATACTGGACAAAATAACAGAGGCGAGTTACAAGAGCATAAAGTTGAGCAAAGAGTCCCAAGCAGAGATTCATATCATCACTGAACTGAAGAGACAGACTACAGTGCACCGTGGCATATGTACCTAATTTTCACAAAATAGACTATCAAAAGAGAAAACGTTCCAGATATTTGAACTGCGATAGTTTTGAGTCTTTGTTTATATATACATAGGAAAGAACTCTACAAACTGGGCAAGAAAAACCTCTAGGGAAAGAAATGACCGGTTGTAAGGAAAGATTTCAAAGAACTCACATAGAGGCAGAGATCATTTATTTCCCTTAATTAGGGTAAAACATATTTTATATATTCTTTAGAGTAAATTAAAGGACATGTATTAAAATATGGCTAACCTAGTATTACAGTATAAATTAATCTTTTTAAAAATATATTTTGAAATTAAATGATCCAACTGATCAACAATAAACTTATCTATAAGCCAGAAAAGTTTACCATTCTTTAAAGGATTAAAACTAATTCACCACCAATAGGAATAAATCAAATACTATACTGATGAACAGAAAAAAAAATCTAGCCCAAAACATACATTTAAAAATGACATAGATAAAGGAATAATGGAGAATAACATTAAAACAGCTATTATAAATATTATATGATTAAGAATATGATCAGAATATGATAAAATTACATAATAAAGATAGAACAGCAAACATATCTTGTAGCTAAGTATAAAATATGAAACACATAATTCATTGAATTAGGCTGATAATTAGAATGTGGAACAAAAATATTAACTTAATGAAATTAAAAAATCAAAACTAAGCTAAAGAGCATTAAAAATCCACAAAATTAAAGTACTATGAACATCAATCACCTGAAAGAAAATATTAAACCATCCAAAATGAGAGCAATTTGAATTTCATAAGGCAAGCAGAATGAGGTGTTAGGGGGAGAAAGTAACACATAAATGTCTATATGTATTTCATGTATATGCATATTTTTAGTATCAGTGTAAACTAGAAACCTACTACTCCAAAAAGTTCAAATATTTCAAGCAGTTTGAGGTGGGAGGGAAGAGTAGACAAGATATGTGATCACCGATTTGCTGAATAACAGGGAAAAAAGGAACTTTGTAAAGACAATGATTTAAAAGAAAGATGATTAAAAACCAAAAAGTCACATTATGAAAAAAGTTAAAGAGAGATAAAACTGTCAGCAGATTATTTTATCAGCAACTGAGTAAAAGAGACCAGCTTACATACCAAAAGATAAAACTGTGCCCTTAGAATTTTATATACAGCACAATATATATTAGAAATAATGGTGACAGATAAACGAAAAACAACTAAAAGCTGAGAATAATTTATAAACACTTTCACTACAAAAATATTAAAGAATGGTTTTCAGGCAGAAGGTATAAAATACCAAATGAAAATGGACTTTAAAGAAAAGCATATGAGATCAGGTATTTTTAGGATGGTACAGGGATATAGGTGATAGCCTTACAGTACCTGTACTGAAAACCATAATGCCCAAAAGGAAAGAGAGAGGGAGAGAGAGAGAGAGAGAGAGAGAGAGAGAGAGAGAGAGAGAGAGAGGAGTGAAGGGGAGGGGAGGAGAGGAGAGGAGAGGAGAGGGGAGGAGGGGGGGAAGGAGGAGAGGAGAGGGGAGGGGAGGAGAGGAGTGGGAAGGAGAGGAGAGGAGAGGAGAGGGGGAGGAGAGGAGGAGAGTGCCTGCCATAAGGGCAGAACAATGGGAACATTGACTGTGGCAAATCTGGTAAAGGGACAGGTGTTGGAACATTGTATGACTCTAGAAACGAATCATGAGTAACTTTGTAACTGTATCTCATGGTGATTTAATTTAAAAAGTTTAAAAACAAATAAAAGGAACACAGAGCAGTGAAAATGATATACTGGGGAGAAATAATGAATAACTTTACTGGAAATGTTACTGGCGCCTGCTCTAGGAAATCGAACAACGGGATGTCTAATGATCTAGTGAATGAATAACTATTCCTTCTTGTATTTTTAAAAAATAATAATGAACAGATTAAAGCAAGTTAATAAAATTATTATGGGTATCTAACAATAAAGAAACAACCATGGCATTAAGCATAAGTATTGAGGGCAAAAGTATATAGTTGAAATATTGTCGTCCCTGTGTATGAAGTATTATGATTTAGGGCTAGATTATGATCAATGAGCAATGTAAATTATAAATCTTAGAGTGTCCTGACTAATAAGTTGTAGTGGAAATAAATGAAATAGTAACAGATAATCAAATCAAGGGAGTACTCACCCCATCCCATTCTAGGTCCCACGGCTTTATCTCTTGCTTCCAGAGTCTGGAGAATAGCCCCACAATGCCCATATACCTGCCCATGGCCACCTGCCATCCACCCAGTCGCAACATCTATACCACTTCCTCAACCACTCTCTTCTCAGAGGGATAGAGAGATACAGAGACACACAGAGAGAGAGAGAGAGAGAGAGAGAAAGAGAGAGAGAAGAGAGAAGAAAAGAAAAGGTGCCTGCTGTAGAGGCAGGCTGGGGGTGGGTAGGAGGGAGTGTTATGGGAATGGGGCACTGGTGGAGGGACGGGTGCTGGAACACTGCATTACTAAGAACCATTTATAAACACCTTTGTAATTGTATATCCTCATGGTGTTATAATAATTTTTTTTAAAAAACTTCTCTTCCTCTTCCTCAGGACCTGTCAGCACCATTTGAGGGAGCATAAATTCTCACTGCTGGTTCAAAGAAATTGACCAAACACTTCCGAAATTTGTATGGAATAATAAACCCCCACGGATAGCTAAAGCAATCTTTGGGGAAAAAGGAGATGGGAGGCATCACCTTTCTCACTTCAAACTCTACTACAAAGCAGTGGTAATTAAAACAGTATGGTATTGGAATAAAAATAGACCTGTGGACCTATGGAATAGAGTTGAGTATCCTGACAACCAGCCTCAAATACATCAATTAATCTTCGATAAAGGAGCAAAAAGTATGAAAAAGGAACAAGGAAAGCCTCTTAAACAAGTGGTGCTGGGAAAACTGGGCAGCTACATGTAAAAAAAATGAATTTAGACATCTATCACCATGCACAAAAATCAGATCAAAATGGATTAAAGATCTCAATATCAGCCCCTCAAAAAAGTTATTTTTAAAGAAAGATAGCTCAAAGAACTAGGGTGCATGTCAGGCCTGTGCATCGCCCCTGTCCAGTCCCCTGTCCTTCCTGAGTACTTTATGGCCAGTGGTCAATGGGTTGGTGGCCCTACCAACACTGTGGAGAACACAAAACCAGCAAATAAATGTAAATTTACATTAAATTGAGAATTTCAAATTAATAATCTAAGATTCTACCTAGTGTAAATAGATAATTAAACTTACAAAGTAGATAATAAAGCTAAAGTGGAAGTCAATAAAATAGTAATTGATAATTTTTTAAAAATCCGTAAAAACAGAATCCTATAATAAAAAAAAAGTTTTCAAAATTGGTAACAGCATTATTACAAATATTTTGCTTTTGTTTGTTTGTTTGTATTTTTGCTTGTTTGTTTTCAGCCACACCCGGTGATACTCAGGGGTTTCTCCTGGTTTTATATTCAGGAATTACTCTTGCAGTGCTAAGAAAACCATATGGGATGCTGGGGATCAAACCGGTCTGAGGCATGTAAGACAAGAACCCTACCCACCACAGTATCATTCTGGCCAATTACAAATATCTCAAAAATAAAAAGAAAAATGCATTGAAAAATTTGCACCAATAAATTTGATAGTGTAAATGAAATAGACAAATTCTTGAAATACCCAAATAACTAAAAACCCATCTTAGAAATTAAAGTGCATGAATTTTTTTAATAATTCAATTAAGACAGAGACATAAAAATTTCCAAATGCTCCAATGCAAGTGTTACCAAAGTAAATTCTTTAAAGTATTATGAAAAATATTAATCCCATACGTACATCAAAGAGGAGGGAACATTTACTAATTTTATGAGGTTAGCATTACACTGAAAGCAAACTAAGACACTGACATGACAAGAAAGAAAACAACAGAAGAAACATCATATGAACATAGGCACCAAATGCATATAAGACAAGGATTAGAGTGCATGCATGCAAGACAGGTTCAATCCTTGGAACAATGCAACCTCTCAAGCATTGCTGGTGTGATCTGGAAGCTCCCAGGCACTGTCAGGGTGCCCTTAGTGTTGCCCAGCTCTGCAGATCCCAAGCAGTACCCATATCCTCCAGTCCTACCATTGACCCCACTTGCCTCCATGACTAAGAATCTTCTCAGGTAGAACGTGGACCTTTTGAGCACAGCTCAGAAATCCTCCCCAATTAATCAACAGAAACAGCCAATTGGTAAATGTGAAAAGTGATAAATGAAAACATCATGATCTTATGATAGATTATAGATCTTAATAGATTATTTTTATAATTCAACAAAAATGAGTGGTAAAATCTCTCAAAAATTATGCCTTGAAAAGAAATCTGATGAACTTTATTAACCAAAATATCTACTGAGATTGTCATAATCATTGGTGAAATCTGAGATTTGTCACCCTTTCTGAAAGACTAGGATGGATCAATGGAAAGCCATGACAAAAAGAACGATCAAGGAGAGAGAAGGTCAAGGGAAAGATTCTCCTGACTTCTTTCTAGAACACAGATTCTAGAACTCAGATATTCTACCCAATGCCGCAGATACTGCAATTAGAGAGTCCGCCCTAAATTAAATTTTTTCTCCAGGTACTGGTTTACTGTCCTTTAATACCTTCAAGACTTCACTGCTCTGGCCCTTTTTATTTTAAGAGCAGTTTTGCATAATCTTGCACACACCTTAGTAACTCTTTTGATATTAGTTTAAAATGCCACCCCCTACATTAGTTTACTGGTTCCCACTAGGCCGCTGAATGATAAATATCCTAATTGGGCACCTACCATCATACATTTACAAAACACACGAACATACTCTTCTTTTCCCATTAGGAAGCTCACATCATTTCCCTGGTTCCTATATTCTGTCTGCTTTTCTCATGGAATTGTATTGCAATGAAGCATATTTTGTGATAGAAATTCTTTGATAACACCTTGAATTATGCTTTTATTAGCCATAAAAATGCCTATATTTAAAAATAAATTTAAATTAAAAAAAGTTTTCCACTTAATGAAATAAAGAGAATAATCAATTATTTGAATTAAATAAATCAGTAGTGGACTAATCCACACTTGATCAAACAACAAAAATATATCATAAATGTTGATAACCTTGAGCCATACTTGGGCCTCCTAATGTTCATTTTTAAAGAATAGAACCTATAAAACATTCCTGTTATAAGTACACGGAAAACATAAATAAATGAGGAGGGATAATTAAGCTAGTGGTAAGAGGTCATCTGTGCTTTATATTTAAATAGAGATTTACAATATATAATAGATTTACATCACTTAGCAAAAGTTAATTAAAAGATCTTTCCTGCAACCCTAAATCCATGCTCAAGAAACAATAAAAACTGGGTTTACTTATATATGCTGCATTTTCCAGAAAACGTAATATTGCTATTTGAGAAGTGAGCAGGGGCTTTTCATTTCTTTGAAACTGGAAAACAGCAATGAAACAGACTGAGGGCCAATTGGGTTTCAAAGACGCCAACGGTCCCTTTGGCTTGCTGGAGGTCTTAACCTTCTGGAACACAGATCAGCGCCCATTTGGAAGATCCAAGATAAGGGGAATTTTTTTTTTCAAATGGAAGGGAGGGATTGAGGAAGGAGCGATGTGAGCAAAGAACCAGACACACAACTGCAACAGTGCTTCAGGGAGTGGATGAGTGAGAAACTGCAGTTCCCAAGCACCTTAGCACCCCGAGTGCCACAAGAGAACACCTGGCTGCTCTCCACATTAGACAAACCCTTCCTGTTCTTATGGGCCTCTTTTTATTCTTTTTCAAAGCTGCAGATAACAAAAAGCAGTTAAGAACGTGCAAGGGGATCCTTTGTATATTCTAAGGTTGAGTCTACACAAAGCAAAGCGTCGGATGTTTTGTCTTCACATTGCCAAACATCTGGAACGAGTGAAGATCCAGCTAAGTGGACTTGATGCTCAACTTGTTTCCCTCCTTCGAGGCGGTCTCTCCTTCTGGCTGTCAAAGACCCTTCGATAGCAGTAGCAGATCTGAACTTGAACTCAAAATAGAAGACAGGCAATCGCGCACTCTCTTTCCATGAATGTCCTGTCTCGCCTCACTTTGTCTTAGAGCCTCTGGGTGATACACCAGATCACTCCACCCTGACCCATCAAATAAAGGTGCCCCAGTTGGCTGGTTCTGTTTGCGTTCCAGCCTCTATTTGGGATCTCTTTCTCTGGGTGCTCTCTCTGCCTCCTCAAGGTGGGTGAACCCTGCTCAGCCGATTCTCCAACCCTCTGGTCTCCCGCGGAGATAAAGGGAAGCCAGGCCAGCCTATCTGGGAGCATACATTCCACAAAACGACATAATGAGTTGCATTTTGTTGAGGGCTCTCCAGGTCCCCCAAATCTTTCTCAAATGTGATTGTTTATAAAATGTTTGATAAAAATAAATGATGCTTTCAATTTAAACAAAATTTCACACTGTTACTGGTTTTAATAACAGTTTTGACAGATGAGATTTTCATCATCTGTTTTTTCTTTGTGAAGGCTTCTTCAATAAACTAAAAATGCTTTAAACTAACAGATGTGACTATAAAGTAAGGCTTGAGTGTGAGACATCAGGAACTAAGGCTTGTCAAATGCTTCAACATAGAAATTTATTCCTAGTGCACGCATCTTCTTAGTATCATGAAAGTCATCTACCTAATGATCGCTGGCTAATGTGTGAAGCCTGTTTTAGCAGCAAGATGCTGTTTGGTCTGCACTGGGACCTTGTCTCTGTCTGTGCGTCCCATTCACTCTCCACATCAAGTGATTTCCCCAGCTCCAGCTATCAGAGACCTAGTGAAGTCGACCTAAATTCCTTAGAGCTGATGCTGACGTTTGACAAACTGATGATTCACAATTCTTTTTTTCATCAGCTCAAAAATGTGAATTTTCAGTGATATTCTGTTTACAATAAGAGACTATTTTTGCCTTCTTTAAAATATATACATACTGATTTTTCAACAGTCTTGAAGGCTTGAAGATAAGAGTCGCAGTTCTGATTTCAAAATAGCTCACTTGCCTCTCAAAAAGGCTCTTTTCTCTTTTCTGTGATATCTTTTGGACAGTTACCACTGTGCAGAGGAAGAGTGGGAGGTAAATGGACAAATTGGCTTAACCAGAGACATAATCTCAAGCTAGCTAAATTAGCAGTGATATTAGGTAAAGGCCTTTTTTTCTTAAAACTTTGGGGGTAGTCCAAATAAATATCTTCTCACATCAGAGAGCATAAGTTATGCTTCAGGAAATTAAAATTAGAGCAATAGTGACTAGAGAGAGAGAGAGAGAGAGAGAGTGTGTGTGTGTGTGTACAGGAATAAGGTACTTATTTTACATGCACCAACCCCAGTTCAATCCTTAACACCTCATACGGCTCCCTGAGCTCTGTCAGGAGTGATCTCTGAACACTAAACCAGGAAGAGTCTCTGAGCACTGTCAAGCTTTTGTCCCAAATCCCCAGTAAACAAAGAAGAGTCTGAGACTCATTGATACTCATTACTATGTCTTCCACTAACTACCCATGGATATATTTTATCAAATATTTTAATTGACTCTTTCAAAGTAGTACCATACACTTGGCTTCTGTAGGACAGTTAATTAATGGATTACAAGTTACATTGTACCTCCTGTGTCTTGCACTAGCCCTCAAGGCTGAAATCTGCCAATGGCCCCATTACAGGCCCCAGTGGATCCATTCCTGTACTAGCTGCAACAGAAACCAGAGCTCCTTCCCCCTTGGAGGGGCAGCAACAGGGGAGTGACTCTGCCCACCGAGGCATCCAGAGCAGTGCGGTCTACTGAGGTGTACTGAGGAAGGAGCAAGATGAAAGCTCCTTAGAGAAAGAGAGGGAAGAAGCAGGAGAGCTTCAGAGTTACCTTGCCTATGTAGAGTTGGTCCCAGGAAGCGAGCAGCCTGGTGAGCACACCCAGTGGAGTCAATAGATTGGGATGAAATGTGTCAAGACAGGGGAGGGAGGGTCACACACTGTGACTCAGGCTTCAGCGCTGGCACAGCACTTGGCTTCATAAATATGCATTCATGTGTCTGTCTCCCGCTAGACTGTGAACTCCCTTGAGAGGAGACACGTTGTCTTCCTCGTT
Source organism: Cryptotis parvus (assembly GCA_021461705.1). Lineage (NCBI taxonomy): Eukaryota > Metazoa > Chordata > Mammalia > Eulipotyphla > Soricidae > Cryptotis > Cryptotis parvus. Next base: position 21,709 of record JAJIBD010004845.1, read on the forward strand.
GGATCTGACACCCACACTGCCTCCGCGTAACTAGGCCTTAGTTGGTGCCTCTAAATGAATGAATTAATGACCCAGCATGAAGAACTAGTGAATGAGCGAAGGTGAAACTCACTTGAAATATAAGAACACACGATTCTATCAGGCACTTTGAACATAATCTTAGAAGAGAATTCTGTTTTGAGAGCAAAACAAGAACTCTCTGCTAGCTGCAGTGACATGCTTTCCCAAATAGGGATACTTGAAAGTTACCTCGTCCTTTATCTTGTGTAGACGCTCAGACTTCTCAGTGATATCGTGGCATTCATTTACTGTATGTATTAGGCTCAGAAATGGAACAAGTAAGGGCATAAATTGATCTGCCAAATTATTGCTTGTCTGTAACGATAATTTATATTTACAGTTTCTTAAACTATAAATGATATTAAACCATTTAACATCAGAGCATTTACTCTGATATTAAAACACCTGTTTGCTTTTGTTTGGTTTTTTTCATACAGAGACACCTCATCTATTTTCTCATTCCTTTTTCCAAGCTCAGGAAGAACTTGCATTTACTTTTTAATCTTTCTTTCCCCAGTCATCTCTTAGGCCTTTTCAAATATTTACATTTTCCTCTTCAAAAATCTCTGCCTTCTTCTTTCACTCTCATTTTGGCTTCTTCTATATCTACTTCTAAACATCTTCCCATTTGTTTACTCATCAACCAGTATTTCACCCATTTCTTCATTCAACAAACATTAATTAAGCTCTGTGAGATGCACCCCCCAGCTGTTGAGTCCGCAAAGGTGAAGAAAAGTTGCCCTCAGGGATAGTCCACTAGAGCGGGGAAGACAAACTCATAAACAGATATACAGCAGGATAATAAGTAAACTCCACACTTTCCTTTTCTCACAGAAAATTTCCTTCTAGTTCCTCAGCAGAACCCCATGGAAGGATGCTTTCCCTTTCTTATTATCATCACCTGGGGGACCCCAATACCCCAATTAGTGGCGGAGGGGCAGGGTCTTGAGGTACCGCAACCTAGCTTTAGAGTGATATACTGCGTGTTTTCCATGATGGGCTTCATCAACTGGCAATGAAGTGGACAGCGGGTACTAAAATGACTTCCTGGCACCTGGGGGCAGAGTAGCAACCTGAGGTTCTTATTCTCCATTTCTTGTGGCACCACATCCCCTCCTCTACTTTGCCATTGGGGATATGTAACCTAATCTCCAACCAGATTAGTCTGTGAATGCAGAGAAACTTGTTCAACAAGAACGCATCCAAATCTTTCTGACTTGCCAATGGGTTTTCATATATTTTAGCCTTCATGTGGGTGATTCACTGTCTAGCAATCTACTGTGAGGAGCTGTGGGGTGGGAAGGAGAGAGAGTTGCAGAGAGCAAAGGATGTCCTTGGGATACAAGGAAAGAAATGCATTTATCAGGGAAAGAAAATCTATTAATATACTAAAATGATTGATAGTCCCTCCACCTTCCATCCCCCCCACACACACCATTTTTATCTACTGCATTCAACAGAGACAAATGAATTGGGCTTAGGTGACACAGATGCTGGCCCGTTTCCATCTGTCAGAACAGCCTTCATTCTGCCAAAGGTGCTACTTTGACTCCTTCCCAAACTTTTACTTCCATGTTTCATGAACAGTTGATACTCTTCCCTTTATCCATTTTTGTCTTAATCTCCACAGCCTGCTTCCTTTTGACTGTGAAACTGGAGCTAACTCTCCAAGCTCACTAATAGAGTTCTATCAGACAAATCCAAGGGTTACTTTTGGTTTTCAGATATTTGGGTCACAATTGGCAGTACTCACAGGCTGCTCCTGCCTCCGTGCTCAGAGATCACTCCTGGCAATGCCGCTGGAACAATGCAGGACCAGAAATTAACCTGGGGCGAGCTGCATTCAAGGCAAGTGCCTTCACCCTAGCACTAAGGCTCTCCTGAGTCTTTTTTTCAATTGAGTCATATGAGAAACACAATTGCAAAGCTGTCAGTGATCTGGTTTCAGTTATACTATGTTCTAAAATCGATCCACCAGTGCACCTTTCCCACCACCAATGATCCCCAGTTTCCCTCCATCACCCCCCACCCCCAGTCTGCTTCTATGGCAGGCACTTTTCTTCTCTGTTCCTGTCTCTCTCTGTCTCTCTATGTCTCTCTCTTCCTCTCCGTCTCTCTCTGTATCTATCTTCTCTGCCTCTCTCTCTGCCTCTCTGTCTCTGTCTCTCTGCCTCTCTCTCTGTCTCTGTCTCTCGTTGCTTCACTCTCTGCCTCTCTCCCTCTGTCTCTATCTCTCTCTCTGCCTCTCTCTCTGTCTCTCTCTCTCTCTGCCTCTCTCTGTCTCTCTGTCTTTTTGGTAACCATGTTGAATGATCACATCATTTGCTCTATCAAATAACCAAGAAGATTCTGAATAGAACTGCCTACCTTCAGAAGTTTAGTAATGAAAACCAATAGAACTTAAAATATTTTGCGTATTTTTACATGTTACAGTCTTTTCTATAGATCAGGAATCTTTTTTTTTCTGTTTGGGTCACACTCAGCTATGATCAGGAGTTACTCTTGGCTGTACACTCAGGAATTACTCCTGGCTTTCTCAGGGGATTATATGGGATGCCGGGGGATCAAATCCAGGTCAGCCAAGTTTAAGGCAAATGAACTACCCACCATGATGTCGCTCCAGTACCCAGATTAGAGATTTTTGAGCTTTTGTTCACTCACAACCTTTTTTTCACCCAAGCAATGCAACATGGGCAAATGCTATCAGAAAAACATTGGATTCATTTCATTGTTGATTTTTCATTAATATTTGGTTATTTGACATTCAGAAATGTTTCGCTATTCCTAAACTTTTCATGACTTTTCATGCATTTACATGACCAGAGCATATTGACCCACTGCTTAAGAAGGTATATTTCGATTATCATATAGTGCTCTGGTAGAAACAGAGGTAGCACTAAGCTGCCTTCCTAATCTGATCACTGGTCAGCAGAAAAAACTCTGGGAGCCTGAAGCTCTGAGCCCTAATGCAGTTCTGTTATCTGCTCTCCTGTGAAGAATTGGCAAAGTGCTCCAGTCACTTCCCTTCTCAGACAGGGCTGGTTGTAGTGTAAATAGCTGAACCCATGTGGACAGTAGCCAGCAACCTGGTGCCCCAATGCCCTGCATGGGAACAGCTTGCCTAGGAGAAGTCTGTTCAGCTTTTCCTAGGATGAGACCACATCAGCCAAGGATGAACCACCTAACGCACAGGGAACCTGGAAGAACTGCCTCGGGAATAATTCTTTCCCTATAATGATAACCTCAGAGGCCTAAGAAGAGAGTAAAGGCAGCAGAAACCAGAAGTAAATGAGCCCTGCCACCAGAGCAAAAGTGCAGCTGATAGGGTCCTTGCCTGCATGCAGCAGATGGGGACTTGATCCCGGGCATCCCACGACACCTGTATGGTTCCTTGAGTCACAGCAGTGAATGCGCCACAAACTCACTCAGTTCTCAAACTTTGTTGTCTGCACTCACCAGCTATAGGCCTTTGTGCTCAGGACCAGAGTTCTCATAGGACACGTATGGTCACAAGAGCCTGTGCCTATCATTCATGATGCTGCAGTGATGCCTTCAGAGCACCCTAACTTCACCCACGCCAGGCATTCATTCATGTCACTATGGAGGAGGAGGAGGAAAGTCCAAAGAGGATCAATGAATGGTCTATTCAAGCCAGAGTTCGTGCTGATAATTTATGACTTCTCATTCTTACCACAACCCATACACACGGGAAACACATTATCCCTTAGAGTCACTTTTAGTCAAAAAATAGAACTGATGCACAGGACAGGGTAATTGTCAGGAGTTTCCAGCTAAGACGTGAATGACTGGTGTGATCCATGGCTTGCTTAGATACAACACCCACACCTACGAGGCTTTTTGTTTGTTTGTTTACTTTTTTTAACCTTGAAAAGAAAGGTAAAAAAAACTGGATTTATTCTATAAAGGGAATGTATTTTTATGTATTAAATTTGGTTGTCACAGTTTAGGGGCAGTGTTTAAAGAATCTGAAAATTTTGGTGATCGATATCTTGGACTAATTTGTTGAAATTATGGGATATGCTAAGAGCTTACACAAAACTGGTAATTAAAACAGACTCTGGTTGGAAAGCGTAACCAAGCATAAATGCAGTAAAGTGATCACCGTTTCTTTTTCCTGATTATAGTCCACATTAGCACAATTCCAAATTTTCATAGTACATTAAGATTGTTTTAGGCACCTAGTACGCTATAATATTTGCCACGCATGTGAACTTTCAGAGGGATAAAAACATCTCTAGGCCTCAAGAAATGTACATTCAAGCTGTTGTCTTATAATTCCACCAGTAATCTCCCTATACTAACTAGAATCCAGCCAGACTGCAAAGCACTCAGGCCAGTCCTTTACCATCCTTCTAGGGTATAAACTCGTCGAGCATGAGTGTCATACTGTTTAGTTGTTCTAATTGTTTTTTATGTCTTAATTCTGTCTCTGCAATGACACTATAATCTATTTAAGAGCAGGAATCACTGTTTATAATCATTCTTTTCGGTTACACACAAGACAAGGGATTACATCTTTGGCTTTGAACCCAAAGAGCCTTTCATCTCATGATGATTTAAAGGACTTTTAAAAGACTTGTTGATTGATTTCAAGGATTAAATCTAAGGCCAAAGAAAGTTCTTCCTAGTTAAAAATTCCACTTAGTTATTTTATACAAAAATTCATCACTGGACTTATAATAAAAGCTAAGTTCCTTAAAAAGGTATTTGAGTACAAAGAGGAAATATACTGCTATTGACATAAAATCTGAAATATAATCTTGGTTCCTTTCTATTATCAACTATTATTTTAATTTTCTTCCACACAATTGCCTCTGTAATCTTTACAATCAGGCCAAAACAACAGTTTTCCTTTTATTTGCCATTTTTTAGTGAAATGTAAGATGAAATCCTTGTGAAAAATTAGTTATATAACATACAAATAGCATACACTCATAATCAGATTATCTAGCCTTTGAGTATGAGAGAAAAGCATCTTACTCTATGCAAAATGACTCACGCAAAGTAGGGGAGTTTGGGGCCAAAGGTAGTACAAGAGGTAAGTACACTTGCCTTGCAGGTGCTGACCAACTCCCAGCATTCCCTGGTCCCCTGGGCACTGTCAGTAGTGACCCCTGAGAGACAGAGGAGAGGAAAAGGAGTAAGAAGAGGAGGAGTAAAAGGAAGAGGAGTAGGAGGAAGAGGAAGAGAAGGAGGGAATAAAGAAGAGGAGGAGGAAGAGGAGAAAGAAGAAGAGGAGAAGTAGGAGGAAGAGAAGACAGAAGAAGGAGGATGAGGACAAGAAGAAAGTGAAGGAAGAGGACAAGGAAGAGGAGGAGGAAGAGAAGGAAGAGGAGAAGGAAGATAAGGAAGAGGAGAAGGAAGATAAGGAAGAGGAGGAGGGAAGAGAAGAAGAAGAAAAAAAGGGAGGAGGAGGAAGAGTTCTTGTTCTCAATGCCATCTTAGTCTCTTAAGTACCAAGAACCAGTAACATGCTATTGGACAGAAACAGCTGAGATAATTCAGTACTACAACTGCATCTATTTCCTGGGGCAGGAAGTCAGCCATGAATAACTTTTTAGAAACTAAAAGTTTGAATTTTCCTGCAGAAAACAATCTTCTAGAAAGCACAGTGAATGCAGCATGGACAGGGAGAGGTAGTGTCTACTTTCTAATACATATTTCTAGTAATAGAGGGAATAAGGGTAGGCAGAAACAGAGTTTACAAGATTGTTGGCTCCAGAAAGGCTGGGCAATAAAATGGTAGGACCAAATCCTTGCATTATTTGACTCCAAGTCAAATAATGACTTGTTAGGTAAGGCAAATATTTAAGCCCCAAAAGACTAGAAAATCAGTAAATCCTGAGCTCAGTTACACATATCCAGGGGACCAGGTTAAATTCCCATAAAACAAAATCTGGTCTACAGTAAGGATAACATGGAGTACCACTACTATCCCACAGGTAATAGAGATAGGGTGTCTGCTGAATGAAGTTGTGGCCTTCAAGGCACCAGAAATTCATGGAGACATGCACTCCAGCTTCACTGACGCTTTTAATTCACAGAGCAATAGAGATCGTTGACTTGCAATGGGGTGTACTAATTGTCTAAACCCACTGTAAGTTGAAATATCATAGGTAGAAAATGCACCTTACCTATTAAACATAATAGTTTAGCCTACCTCTAATGCACTTAGAACATTTAAAATAGCCCTATAATCAGCCAAATTATCTAACACAAAGACTTTTATAACAAAGAGCTGTAAAACTCATGATTTATTCATTACTGTGCTAAGAGTAAACAAATGATCTGACAGGATGTGAAAACACAATGATCCCAGAGACCCTGGCACTACTATACACAGGATGGATCCTTCGGCCTCATGATTGCGTGACTGCTTGGGAACTGCAGCTCTCTGCACTTACTGGCATCATGTTACCAATCAATGTCTGGGAAAAGATCAAATAGCAAGTAGGCCCAGAGGAACAGCTCAGCAGCTTAAGATGTCTTCCTTGGTGGAGAAACAGGAACTCTGATCCATTGTTTGTGGGAATTCGACTGGTACAGCCCTTTTGGAAAACAATAGGGACATTTCTCCAAAAACTAGAAATTGAGCTCCTGTTCGACTCAGCCATACCACTCCTGGGAATATACCCTGGGAAGACAAAAACACACAGCAGAAACACCATCTGCACTTTTGTTTTTTTATAGCAGCACTATTCACAATCGCCAGAATCTGAAAATAACCAGAGTGCCCGAGAACTGATGACTGGATAAAGAAGCTTTGGTACATCTACACAATGGAATACTATGCAGCTGTTAGGAAAAATGAAGTTATGAAATTTGCCTATAAATGGATGGTCATGGAGAGGATCATAGTATGATACCAATATCCAAAGTCAGGCAAAACATGGATCATGATGCCTTGTCAAAGGTGGAATCTACCACAAATGTGTGGGAGTCAGAGGTTAGGTAAGACAAAGAAGGGAACAGTGTGTTAATAATTGTCGAAAGTGATAATGCCAGTCTACAATGGAGCATTGAATATAGGCAAAACTATACACATGATTACCTTTTAAATGTAAGCATTGCAATCCACAATGTATAAGAGAACAAAGAGAGAAAGAGAGAGAAAAAAGAGAAAAGAGATAAAGAACCTACCACAGAGGCAGGCTAGGGGATGGGGATGGGAAATGGGGACATTGGCGGTGGGAAATGGGCACTGGTGGAGGGACGGGTCCTGGTAACACTGTATGATGGACACCCAAACATGACCATCTTTGTAATTGTAAATCTCATGGTGGTATAATAAAATATTTTTTAAAAAAGGCGTCTTCCTTGAAGATGTAAGTTTGCAAGTTCAATTCCCTGCGCTGCCACAGTTATCAAGCCCAATCCTGGTACATCCATTGAGCCTTGCAGCGCTGCTATCTCTGATCCCAGGTGCTTCCAGCAATCTCCAGCTGCCCCCTATCAGGTGTACACAATATGCTCCACAACAAAAGCGGTCTAACTCCCAGAAAGCACTGCACCAGGAAGTGCGCCTCTGGCAAGCATGTAAGCACTGAAGGGACTTCTAGCAAGCAGTACAATGACAAAGTGCATAAACACCACAACCCACACACATTCCTGAGCCCCAGAAAGTGAACCCTTCTTTAGTGTGCACGGGAGGGGGAAGTGTGCATGCACAACCTGTTCTGCGACCCCCAGCTAGCACTACAATTAAGAAATACAACTAAGAAATACTGTCACACAGTCAGTGGCCCTCTGTCACCATAACAATGACAAAGTGAAAGGGAGGAAGGATAAACAAATAATAAAAGTGCAACTTCACCCATATTAATCAAAGCCTAAATGCATAACTTGAATCATCATAGGATCTCATGATGGTCAAATAGTGGGAACATAAGGGCTCATCTAAGACTGGGCTGCTTAGAGTATATTCTAACCAAGGTTTCCCGTCTTCAGCAATGCAATGCAGCATCATGTGCTAGTGTAAGAATGCCTTGTGGACCTCCCCTAGACATTGCTTTGCCCTCTCAGGAGACAGACCCAGCATGGAGAAACGTGTGTTCCAAAGTTGCATGCTATTGCTCTACAGCAACAGAGTTAAACAACTGCAGTGGAGACGTCATGGCCTACAAAGACCGGAGTATTAACTCTCTGGCCCTTTACAGACCATGAGCAGTGGAGTTACGCTGTGTAGTTCAGTGTTGCTCTTCACTACTTACCGGCTTGGTACCCTCATAACCCACATGCTGAACTGAACTCTAAGGTGATGGTGATAGGAAATGGGGCCTTTGGGAGATGATTAGGTCAGGAGTATGGAGTTCTCAAGAGGAATACTAATGCTTTAAACAAGTAAACCAGGAAGCCCCTTTGCCCCCTGCACCATGTGAGGTTACAACTGGAAGGTACTATACCGTGACAAACAAGAAATCGCCAGACATGAATCTACCATCACGTTGATCTTGCACTTCCCACACTCCAGGATTATGAGCTATACACGCCTATTTTCGCCTAAGGCTCTCAAATCATGGTATTTTGTTACAGCAGTCCAAGTTAAGACAGCAGGTAGCTGAGCCAGCCACATTACCTTTGTATGTTTTAAATTTCTCATCCTTTAAAGTGATAATATATTTTTCTCCATATAGCAGTTATAAAAACCCAACATATTAATCATGGAATGTGCCCAGGGCAGTGTCTGGTATGTAATAAATACTCAGTAAATATGATTTGGATATCCACCAGGTAAGAGTAGTTCCAGAATTGTTTTCCAGGGTAAATTGTTTCTAAGATAGAGCCTATAATGTAGATATGTACTCTTGATAAATATACAACACACCCACTGATTCAAACCAGTCTGATACAGATAAGGCAGGTGATTTAATATTTTCGATGTAAAAACTATTAAGGTCACTAATCATTCTTTATAGCTAGAAGTCTCTATAATATCTTGTACATTACTTTAAACATATACTTAAAGTTTTCTGTTGGAATCTGTCAAATGGAGATAAGGGTCATGAAGGAAAATTTAATATTTAATCAGTATTAGCAATTTATCAAAACCCATGAAAGTACACAATTATGCCTATTTCTATATTGCAATCCCTGGGACATACTATGAAAAAAATTGTTTCACTGTTATAGCTTAAATCCTAAAACATCTCAAATTCTCTCTTCCACTCAGAATGCCATTCATTAAATTCCCTCTTCTAAGGAACCATAAATGCAGTAATCTAGACCGGATAAAGGCTTTAAAATTGTCCCACAGGATATCTGGGGTGGAGAAAGATGGAGCATTAGTGTCAAAGAAGCATATTATTTGATTCTCAATATAATTAATAAACTCCTTCTCTCCCCCACAGGAATCTGATAAGTCTCCAATTCTTATCTGGGTTGAAGCAAAAGATTTAGTTACCTTCCTAACAGAAAAGGGAAAGGGATCTAAAAAAGGCTTTAAGTATTTAGTAGTTTAAACCCTGCATAAATTGGAGATTTGAATAAAAAATCAGCCCTGGTATTTTTCTATGAAAATGGTGAACAGAAGGAATATATGTGCTCAGAGGAATAGCATTTTATGCCAAACATCAATCAACCCGGTTTTAGAAGCCTGTTCATAATACTATGGAGGTCCTGGGCAGTGGCATTTCACACTGTGAGGACCGATCCATGACATTAGAGAGTGAACAATTGAAGTCTTTACAAATAATTAAAACTCTGTTTGAAAATAGAGATGTTTGCCACAGCTTTCCTGTGTGTCCACGATATCATCGATATTCAAGAGTGTAAATATTGACTAGTTATTGCTGGTAGCCAGAAGGAGCAAAATCCCCTTTGAAATAATAATGTGGAGTGTGTGTATATAACATATACATATGTATGCATACACATATGCATAGAGATGTTAAATATATAGTCATATAGGGAGAGAAAATATAGATTTCACTTTATATGACAGTTGAATAGCTATACTTTAAACAACCCATGCTCCTTGCCAGTACAATTCTAGAGTGAGTGTGTATGCTTGTGTGCATGATAGGCAAAGAAGACGCAAAAAATATTTCTGAAAATTTTTATCTGTGACTGTTTTTAACAAGATAATAAGAGATGTTATAAAGCATGCCTTTTAATCTTTTAAAATGACTCTAGTTTGTTGAATTTTGGATCCAAAATGAATTTTATTTTCGAACTTGCAGGGATACAACTGATAATCTGGTCTAGTTTTCATTTTCATTATATTTTAGGCCAATCTAAAAGTCTTTGGACTGGGGGCAAAGTATCACTAATGCATAAATTAGGATCCTAGAAGCGACTCCTTAACAATTTTCACTTTAGAGACATGGATATTAAACAGCAGCTGAGTTTAAAAAGAAATTCCCTCTGGATTATTATTTCCTTTTCTCAGAGAACTACTTAAAGGTATGTATACATGTGGCCCTGTGTGATGATAAAGAGACTCCGACACAGAACCACATTTTGGCACTGCACAGACACAATTTATCAATAAGATTTCAGGGCTTTCTGTAAGAGAATGCTTATGGGGCTGAGAGTTAGTAGAGTGGGTAGGGAGCTTACCTTGCACTTGACTCAATTCCTGAATATGGTACCCCAGTTCCTGAGTGTGCCCTGAGCTCAGAGACAGGAGTTAACCCTGGGTATAGCCAGTTATGACCAAAGAGCCACCAAATAGACAGGGAGGAGAGAGAGAGAGAGAGAGAGAGAGAGAGAGAGAGAGAAATTTTATTGTAGAGGCAACAAATAAATTAACAAAGAGCTAGAAGATGGAATTTGTGAGAACGACCCCTAACAATGTGAGGCTCACCTCCAGAGAATGAATGTTAGTAACAGAGGAAGAAAGAAGCAAGAACAGATTGGAGGAATGGCATTAAGAGAGGAAAGGAGGAGAGGAGCAAGGTGTGTAGGGAGAAATAAAAATCAGAGAGCAGAATAAATGTGAGCTCCTGAGCGAGGTTAATAAATGCTCCTGTGCTCTGCGCATGGGCTCTGGGGTCCGTGACTAGTTCAGAGGGGGCTATCCCAGGCAGTATGAGATGAGCTGGGATCTTTGAGTCCATCTATGGTTTCACATAATCCCCAGCTTCCTAAAAAATCACACACACACACACACACACACACACACACACACACACACACACACAGAGCTCAGTACAGCACAAAACTAAAGGAAACAAAGGTCAGCATTTACCACTTAAGTGAAAGAATCATGGTGATAAGTGTCACCCTGTAATAATAACTATTCAAACCCTTAGCATCTCTGATGTTACATCTTTTCCACACCACATAGAACCTGAGCAGGATTAACTAAGCACCCCTGGATTAACTGTTGAAGGGAATTCGAATGAGCTGATCTGACAGACTACAGGGGAATCTGAAGGTTCCCCACAACCTTTAGATGACCGGAGTCCAAGTGGGGTCTGACTGCATGTAAAGAGGCAATTCTTGGCACAGGGAGACGTTCTAGAAATAAAGGCCACTCTGGCAAGACTGCTTTAAGTGATCTTTGATATCTACGTGCTCAGTGACAGGGGTGTGAAAATACTTTCATCAAACGGATAACTATAGGTTAACAAAGAAAACGATTCTGGACAAAAAATGAATCATACTAGATTCTGAGAGTAATCCCATCCACAGAGCAGTTGCCAAATGCCCACTTCAAATGTTTGCTTTGCTAACATGTTTGACAAGGCAGATTCCTTCTCTCACCCCCGGAGAAATGCCATACGCTCTATAAGGTCGGTCTACACAGCAAGGTGACACGCTGAACCCAGGCCCAAAGCCTGGCACTTTGGATCCCAAATGCTCTGTCCACCAGCATGGACATGGACCTTTTTAAATGAGATAATCTGATCATTTCTCTTTCCCTTTGATGCTTGCGGAAGCACGTTTCCCTGCAAATCCTTTTGCTGGGCCGGAATGCGGGAGAGCACCAGGGGGAGCTCACACATTTCCCTTCTCCTTCTCCCCTACCACAGAAGGCGGGCGTTGTCGCCCAGAGAAAGGGTGGGTCAAACAACATAGATGCAATGATTCACTCATGCAAACACAGGTCATTCTTTCTGTAAAAAATACTCCAGCCTCCTCTTCCAGGACTCTGTGATATAGTCCTCAGAGTGGGTGCAACAGTCGGCCTCCAACCTGCATCAGCTTTGAGCCCTGCATAAAGGCCTGTCCTGAAAGAGCCTCATGTGTCCCCATAAAGGAGAAAGACAGAAAGACACTGAGGCAGAAAGAGAGGAACTGAGAGACTAAGACCAAAAAGAGGGGTAGGGGGATGGGGGTGGGAGAGACAGAGAGTGAGAGAGGGACGGAAGGAGAGAGAGAAGACAGAGGAATAGAGACAGAACTCCTAGTCTGAAATAACACAGGGCCCTCCCATTCTTATCCAGTGGAGGGCATAAAGAATGTGGTCTTTGGTTTTCCAACATGATCAATGAGGTTGTTTTTTTTTAAAGGAAAAACTTTCCATTGAAAACACGAGACAAAGAGAGAGTCAAAACTATAACACACTTTGTCTAATCCCTATTGGCAGAGCCTCTTGGCAGAGGAATCCTGATGGACCAGCTAATCCGCAAACACTTCCTGAGGAGGTGTTCTCCTCCCAGACGCTCAGACCCTCGGCTCACCCCAGCCAGTGGCAGCGGGGAGGGCACTCCCCACCCCGTTTCTGATACTTGATTCACAGATAAGGCTGTTCACACATGGCTTTCAATCACTGATATCTAAAGTTAAATGCCAAACCCTCAGATCTGCAAATCGAGACCTGTCTGGAAGATGTTTCAAGAGGTCCCTGACCAACTTAGAGAACAACTGAGAATTTGGTTTCGAGCTGACAGCGCGGAGGTTCTGGGAGGAAAAGCAAGAAATTGGATGGGGCCGGGCAGAGTGGCCAGTTCCCCAACCTCGCGGGCTCCAAGAATGTGCTTGAGTGTAGAGCACCCACAACCCTGAGAGGAGGGGGGAAAAAGGGGGTGGCTCCCGGGAACCCCAGGCCTGGGAGCTGGTCCGCACCTGGGGATGCCGGTGCGTGGCTGCTTGAGGATGCGGCGCGGCGCTTGGCGGGGTCTGTTGGGTGCGGGGACGCGCGGCCACAGCAGATGAGGCGAGTGGCCTGGCCGGAGCCAAGCGGGACAGCGCGGGAACCAAGCGGGACAGTGGCGCGGGGGAAACCGAGGACTGCAGAGGGGCAACGCGGAGCAGCGCTGCGAACGCGCGGGGCCAAATTGCTGGGCACCATCGCGCGGGGCCGGCCCAGGGCCATCTGCGGCGAGGCCGGGGGTGGGGTGCACGGGGGAGCACGCAGCGGGGGGCTGCGATGCACAGACACACGCGTGCACACGCACACACTCACGCCGCAACACACTCCCGCGCACACGCCACGCTCCCGGCCAGCGGCCACCGCCGAGCCGCTCAGGAGCGCACCGATGCCGCCGGCCGCTTTGGGGATGCGGAGCGACTTCCAAGCCACCCCGCCGCGTGGACCGCCAGACCCGGGGCCCTGCGTGTGCTTCAGACTCGTCGGCCGCGGCTTCCCCGCCAGGTTCCGAGCCCCGAGGCCGCCCGGCTCGCGTGTCCGCGCCGCAGTTGGCCTCTGTCCGGGGGTGCAGCGCGCACCTGCGCTCCGCGCCGCCGGGGACAGCTGCGCCCGTCACTCCCGCCCGGCCACGCCAGCTGAGCTGCGGGCCACGAATCCGCGCTGCGGGGTGGGAAGGGCCCCTGCGCGCGCTCCTGCTCGCTCGGCCTCTCCCGAGAGGCCCGTCAGGCCGCTCTCAGATTATTTAGGGAGCCGGCCTAGCGGGAACAGGTAGACGGGGGCCTGTCGCCCAAGGAAAATGGGCGAAACTTTACTTAAGCACCAACTGTCGGGAGCCCGGAGCAAACGGCGCGCACACGATCTATCAGAAACATGCCACTTGCAGGGCCCTTGGCATTTTCTCACTCCGGGAATGTACAAACAGGAGCACGGAGACGGCGGCGGGGGGGAGAGGGGGATGGCTGGTGGGGGGGCTAGGAGGGGTGTTCTGAAACCGGTTCCAGGTTTCCTCCAGCTGCCCACCGGAAAGAAAGTGCAGTGCGGCGGCTACCCTCCAGCTGGAGGATTCCAGCTCCCTAATTCCTTGGCTTTAACCACCTAGAACAACAACAACAAAACCAAAAAATCTTCATCAATCGAGCGTTTCCAAGAAAGATTGTGGGCTGGGAAACGCTGGTTTCTCCGCTCCGTCGTTTCCCCCCAACACGTGCCCTCCGAGACGCCAGGTGGGCCAGGCTTCCCCACAAGCCAAGGCCGGGTTCCTCGGGAGCCGGTGCCCAGAGGGGGCCCCTGACGGCTTCAGCTGCTGGAACACGAATATTATGTTGGCTAAGAAAACCCTTTCCTTACTCTTAAGCCTCCCTCTTGCCATTGTTTCCTTGACTGAGTGGTCCAGGATGGTTGTTGAAATGGATTCCTGGAAGGGGAGAGGGTCTCTGTCACTCTATGGTTATTGGAGAAAGACTTTGGCAAGGCGGAAAGTGACGTGGAAACGCGTCATGTTACTGGCTTTACCCAAACTCTGTGTGGTCTTGTTCTTTGGGGTCATGGGGATGAGGAAGGAGCAGAATGGGCACATGGGGTCTCCAAAGGAAAAAGATGAGAAAGACTAATTAATTCTTCAGTGTCAGGGAGAGACTAGTACAGGACTAACACGCCTCCGCCCGCGGGCTTTCCAGGTCCTTTGCTTCAGAAAACAGCCATAGGCAATAGAGAGGAATGAAATGAAGGGGAGGCTTGAGTCAGCTTGGAGCCAGACCATCCCGTTCTCATTTATAGATGAGAAATCAGAGCTATCAGAGAACCCCAACCCCCAACTCACCTGCCTGAGGGGCTTACCTGGGAGTTCAATCAGAACTGAGTCAGAAGTGAGGAATTCCTACAAAACTGATGATTTTTAAATCACCATTAGTCCCCCAGGAAACAGGGATAAAAACCTGATGATGTCAAACTCACAGGGAAGCAGTCTGTCAAATTTCTCTCCTTATCCTGTGGGTTCAGGAAAGGTGAGACCATCGGACAAAGCTGAACGCTGCCAGATCCATTCCCACTGTGTGCTTTGCAGACATAATGAGGAACATGGACTCACTTTGCTTTAACTGTCTATTGTGGAGTAGAAAGCGGAAATACTTAATACTCTTTCCAGTGTAAGTATAATTTGGATTTAGTAGGGAAACAGAATATGTATGATTAAATGTAAGATGCATGAAAAGGGTGCTGACGGTCCTGAATATTGGTTCCACTGAGGGGGGAAAAAAACGCCCAGTTTGGCATCAAACAGCTCAGGCTGTGAATTTGAACCGTGCCGGCCTCACTAGCTGTGTGATCCCAGGTAACTAGCTTAGCCTCTCTGGGCTTCAGCAGCCTCCTCTGTGTAGGGAGGAACTTAAATCTTCATGAGGCTTCCACGAGGATGAAATAAAATAGCCTGGGTGAAACCCGTAACAGAATGCCTGGTGCATAGTAGATGCTCCAAAGTGTTAGTGTCGCTGAGTGTGTGTGATTAAAGCAAGTGAGAGCAGATTTTGAGAGGGTGGGAATGTACCAGACGCGGGGCTGGAGGGAAGAAGTGCCACTAGCTTCAGCTCTGCCACAATTTTGCCTGGGGCTGGCTCTGGAGGCAAGTGGAGGGTTCTCACTAGTGTGTGAATCTACTGGTAACACCCTGGAGAGGACAGACAGCTGGAAAAGGCAGCAATGAAAGTCTGGGAAGCTGGAGGAGGCTTCTGAGAAGCTGCCCACATGTCATAAATCCTCTTGATCTGGAGATCAAACAATACTTTTAGAAACTATAAGGAATGCCACCAGACCATTTTTTCAAAACTACTCACTCGTGATACAGAAGACAAGAATGTGTGTGCTCTTAACCCACTGGAATGTTATTCCTCAGTGTTAAATAGAATTAAATAGAGTTAAAATAGAGTTAAATAGTTAAATAGAGGGATTTAACTACACTTTTTTTGGTTTTGTTAAAAACACTGACTTAGCCACATACTTTGCTTTATTATCTATGACGGCTTTGTCAAAAAATGGAGAAGTGACTTCTTTGTGTTTGAGTAGACCCCTGCTTTAAAAAGCATTGTAAAACAAACCACCAAAATGGTATCTTCTTGGTATTTCCTGACAGGTGAAAATCGAAAATTAATAGCAGAGATTTTCTTTTAAAAATTAATTATTTTCTGTTAATAAAAGCAATTTAGTATAAATCTGAAATGATGGAATAAACTATAAGTAAGTGCAAAAGCACACTTTTTTCTCAACGTCAACTACTTTTGATACTTAAGTGAATCCCTTCCAATCTTCTTTAAACCCCACTACAAATATATGTAAGTAAAGTTCTGCATTCCGTTTTTTATATTTCTTTTTCCCTATATAATTAAAAAATTTACTCCATTTTTAATGACAGTCTAGTTTTGAACATGGTGATATTACATAATTTTCTTGTGAGATGCTTGTTTTTTTGTTAAGTATGCTAAAATATAAATCAGTGTACAGAAATCTTGGGGTTAAAGATTATTTGTGTAGGATTAACTTCTAAAAAGGAGAACTATTGGTAATATAGTTATATAATAGCTATACTATATATCTGAATATTTTATATATATTTGTCCATCTATACATACATGCTTTATAAGAATATTGACAGATACAGGTCAGCTGATTTTAATAGTAACAATTTCAGTTCTAGCACCAATGTTAATTTATATAGATGGATAAAACTATTTCATGATTAATAGTGACTAATATTACTCCAAAATAAAACCTTTTCTAATTTGATATGTATGTCTTAAACTTTTTTATTTTGTTTTTATATGGGATCACAATCATTAGCTTTTTCGGATGTTCATTACCCATTTCCTCTTTTATTTTACCTATTAATGTCCTTTCCCATTTTTCTATTGAGAACTTAATGCTTTTTTAAACCCATTTATACAACCCTTTAATCAATTGTTTTTTAATAATTGTTGCAAATTACTTTTTATTTGTTTTATTCTGTCTTTTCATTTTGCTCATTATTTTTGATACTTAAAGTTAAGTTTTTATTTAATTAAGTATATTGAGAATTGTTGTGACAATTATTCCATTTGCTTTCTGTGACAATTATTTTTGTCACAATTATTTTGTGACAATTATTTTTGTGACAATTATTCCATTTGCACAATGAAATCATTTTGTCTCTTTTTCTATTGATATTCAGTTTTGTAATTGAAGGAATATTACATAAGTTTGACTTGCATGATTATTAGTCATCATGCATGCATATGCATACAGGAAGTCCATCACTAGGTCAAATTTCATTCTTCTCCATATAATGCATCTCTTTCTCCCAATCTACCTGCATTCCTCTTTCTCCCTCCTTTCTGCCAACCGCTAATGTGGTCTTTACAGTCTAAAGATCTATTTTGGTTTTATTTAGTTCATTCATGTTTTGTTCTTTTTGTGCCACATGTGACTAAAAGTTGTATTTGTATTGTTATAACGGACTAAGCTTTTCTTTCATTTAACTCTCCGTTGCTTCCGTGATTCATTGTGCTGCACCATCAGGCTCTGATTTCCCTCCCAAATAGATGAGCAGTCTTCAATACCATGAAGGCAACACACCCCTTCCTCATTGCTTCACTGTTAGAAATCAGAGACTTCTTCTTGACACACTCCTGACAATGTGTTAGTGAGTCACCAGAGCTACAAGGCATCATCAACCAATCAATTAATAGATCAGCAACCAATTACCAGTGGGTAACACACCAATTACCATAAGCACTAGGTTTGGCCAGTGAGTATATCCCAGATGAGGGTTAGCTTTGCACATATGACTTAAGATGGTCCTACACAAGAGAGAGAGAGAGAGAGAGAGAGAGAGAGAGAGAGAGAGAGAGTTGCCTCTTAAAGAGATCTGCTGAATAGTTGATTTTACTTCAAGTTCCTTTTTGAGCATTTGAAGTCAAGAAAACCTTATTGTGTTGCAACTGTGTTCACTCAACAACTTATATGTAAGCCTCTACATTATTTTGCCATGACTCTTGGTTCTTTCTCCCCTGATTCTAACATTGCAAATAAATACAATTAAACTCAGTGAAATTCATGAAAAGCAGCATCAATTTCCTATTGTTTCAGATCTTTTTCCTTTCATGAAAATAACTGCTACAGTTCTTAATGATATACCAGCACAAATCATACGGGGGCAGTTATTTGGTTATTTGAAAAATTGATACATTTACTGTCTCTGGTTTGGCTATCTGTTCCCATGTCTTATCTCCTTTTCCATTTTTGGTATTTACCACCTTTGAGGTGGCTTTATTTTACATGTATCTGTGGATTCTCTTTTGCACAATGATCATACCAGAAGGACAACCCAGTGAATCACGTGACTTTTTTTGGCTTCAAATTAAACTGAAAAACAATTTAAATCACTTCAAAAGAGCTTAAATTTTATTACTAATAAACTGTGCGATTATATTTCTGAACTTCCTGAAATCAATGGAGGAAATCAGAGTTTTTGGTTTTTGCTTCACCTAATACAGAAAATTAACACAGCTCTTTTGTAAAAGACGAAGGCAGCAGGAAGACAATAGTTGTTAGTTTACATGACAGGAAGAGCCCATGGGAGAAGGTACTAGCAAGAGGACCCAGCTAGGACCTGATGTCAGCATGCCATGCCCATGGGGATCTGACCAAGGTCCGACTTTGAACAGGTCACCAGAATGGAGCAGAATGGAGCAATTACTGAGCAGAGCCAGCTGGAGAAATCCAGAGGGCAGCCATGATTCCACAGCCTAGTACACGAGTACCTTTATGTGGCAGCTTGGAGAGCAAGACAGCCAGGAAAACGACTGGACAAAACCATGAACCCAGCCCATTAAGACATGAGGGAGAAGCAAAGCCCCAAAGTGTCTACACAGAGACCTAAAGAGAGTGAAATATTAATCATGTAAACAGAGATTAACCAGCTCTTCCCCGCTAATCAATTGATTCAACTAATAAACATTTACTGCTGTCAAAAATAAGCCCTCATCATTATCTTGCCTACGACAGGGACTCCAGAACGGGTCCTGGCCACGGAGGAGTCTGCAGCGTGAAAACACTGCTATGTTTCATGGTGTCTCTGTAGGATGGGGCTTCTGCCAGGCCCTGGAGACTCAACCTGCACTTTCAGCTAGCGGGGGATTGAGGCTCTCTGAGCGCCTGCTCTAAAATAGCATGTCAGCTGCAATCATGGCCCCGTCACTGGTCTCTGTATAATCATCCCCTCGAAAGTTGAAAAGCCCCATTCCCCAGATTGTATTCTTTGGGAGTTCAGTGCTGGCATACGTTCAACTTGAGTTTACCATTCTTCCTTCAGCACTATGGTTCAAACTTCTTGTTACTTCCACTCGCCAAAAAAGAAAGCTGCCAAGTAGGGGGTTAGAACCCCAAATGAAAGATAAAAATGTTGTCAGCCATCCCCAGCAAGGCTGGATTTATGTTGATATACAATATAATCAGCCCTTGATGCCTTTGTAGATGGCTGGGCCCAGTAATTTGTACCAACTTCCGACCCCTTTTAACAACCTAGTGCCATTTATCTGAACACACCATATCATCTCTATAGAATACAGTGTGGCATTTGGAGTCCCACAGACATAGATTGTGGAAGGACTATTATTTTGCTCTGCTCTACACAATGGAATATGGCATTTTATTCTCAATTAGCTTGAGTCGTGTTGACTTTGATCTTATGGTTCTCCATGACCCCCAAGTCTTTAATTAAGGACAGTGACGAAGCTAGTATTTCTTAGACCTTTTTTCTTCAGCAGCTTTACAAAAATTTGTTCAATTATATCAAAGATTATTATTTTGTTTCTGATCAATAGGGAAATATGTGCTGGTTGAAAAATGGAACAATACAGGAAAGCCTAAGAAGCATTAAACAGTAATCCATTACCAACCGGCCCAGAATACCTTGCTAACATGCATATACATTATGTCCATACAGCTTCTCTTTTTGCATACATTTTTAACATTTGCAAACATATTGTATAAATATATATATGCTGAATAAATTTGTATATATATATATACTATAGTCTACATTTACTCAGCAATATACCATATCTCTAAATAGTCTCCCAGAGAATGAATGTTTTTGCAGAAATTTTGCACCCAAAGACTATATATCTAGGAACTTACCTAGCAAATAGCTATGATTATACAGAAAATATTTAGCTAAAGAAAATACCTGATTCAGTTATAATAAGGAAAATTTCTAATAAAAATATCAAGAAGTAATGATTAACCTAAAAATGAAATATCACTTAGCAGCTATATTATTAAAGGAAAATCTAAAAAAGGCGAAAAAAGTTGCTTTAATCACAGGCAAGAGAAGAAGCAAATTATAAGCATTATAATGTGACTTATTGTTTAATGTAACTATGTTTTCTTTTCTGACTACCCCTGACTGTGCTTGTGGCTTGCTACTGGCCCTGAGACCAGTGAGCCCTCCTTTGAACACTTAAGAATTGTGTTATTAAATAGTGGTGTATCATATTTAGACAGACTACTTTTACCTCCAGAGCCAAAAGGTGTGAGGGAAGGCATGGGAGAACGATAAATAAAGGGTATCAACTGCTTTGATTATTTCTTATATTCAAGGTTGTTTATATGTAGGTATTCACTACATTCATCTTCTTGCCTTTGTCTTTTAAATTCTCTGTAATAAACCAAGACAATTCAGTATTAAGCAATTTATATAACACATATGTGCATGGATGAATCTGATGGGTTTTATCCTAAGTACATATGTTATCATTTATCCAAAATGATTTGCTAAAACATATCTTTAAAAATTGGTATATATTGCCATATTGTCTTCCAGGAGCTTGAAACACTCTATAACCTCACTAACAGCAAACAAGTGCATGTTTCAACTTATCCAAAGTGGTCGAAATCATTTTGAATATTTTCAGTAATAGCTTTGAAACTTTGATACAAAATACATTAATATATTGCTTTAACTTAAATTCTTTTGGTTAGTAGTGAGAAACGTATTCCATGGGGCACTTATCTTTCTTATCGTATATGCTTTGCCATACCTTTTGTTTATTTCACTATAGGTCAGGTATCCATTCATTGTTAATCTTTATGTTGCAAGAAGTTTTCATAATAATCTACATTATATTTTCACTTATTTCTATGTCCAGAACTCTTACCTTTCATTTAATGTAATAATGAAATTTTTGTGACCTTTTACCATTTCCTGAATGTCTAGAAATACTGTACCTTTAACCCCAAAACACAAATATATCTCTCTTTATCTACAATCTTTCTACTATCTTCTTATTTTATATTTTGCATCAAATTCTCCAATGTAGTCCATGAATTGATGTAAAGATCTAACCACACTTTTAGCAAAATAACTGGATTATAAAATTTAGGTTCCCTACCCCAATTGTGAAAATATGTGTTTCTTCCCCTGTGGTTTGAAATGCTCTTTTATCAACTACTATTATAACTGATTTCTTCACTTTTTTATTCTATCTTCTTATCATCCCCTTTGGCACATGTAAGTTTACTATTTTATTTACTGCACCTTTATAATGTGACAGGAGGAAAGAAAAGGAAAAGCGACAAAGAAATGCAACATATGTTAGAGAAATAGAATAGGGATTTGGAGCCAGACAACTGAAGGCTTAAGGTTCTTGCCCTACATGCAAAGACCCCTGGTACCACACAGTCCTTGAGCACTGCTGGGAGTAACCCCCAAGTGTCCTTTGGTGTGGCCTAAACCACACCCCCAAATAGTAATAGACAGGTGAAAGGGGATGTTTTTACCTAGAAAGGAAAATAATTGAAATGACAAAGTAATATTTTCATTATATTGCATCAGTTTTTTTACATGACAATAATCAGGCAAATATGTGGAAAAATCAGAACCTCCCACACTACCAGTTAGTCTGATTTTTTTCTACTTGTCAAGTCTTCAGACTTAAAAAAAATGTGACCAGATCTTATGCCTTAATTACATTTTTAAGAATAACTATGAATTTTCCCAAAAGATGTATGAAGGTGCTTACTATAGAAGGCCTTACTATGTGCTCAGTGCTCATTGTAGCATTTCTTTAATTTTGAAAATGAGAACAAAAGACTCTGAGTCAGATGACCTGAGATAACAGGATTTTGAGCAGAGGAATGGCAAATATTAAGCCATCTTTGCATTTTGAAAGAATTCCTACTATGCCATTAGAATTTCTTTACTCATTCCTAGATTTAAGTTTTTGATCTCTTATATAGTAAATTTTTAACCTATACTTAAAGTGGTGCTGATTAAAATTTTAGACTCATTTTAATATTAATCAAAGCAATTTATCCATCTGGTTAATTACATTGTTTTTTGTCCTATTTTAGCCCATTAAGGTAGTGAATTTTATTGCATGTTTGGGCAATTTTGAAGAGGAGGCAGTACTGTGCTTATAAAAAGAAAGAAAAAGGAAAATCAATTATTTCCCAGCTTCTCTTGCAGCGCAAGTTAGCCAAGCTAATTTTTCCTGATTAGCCAAGCTCATGAATTTGAGGAGAGACTTTAAAGCCTCTGGGAAGTGAACTCATTTTTCTCCTCTTTCTTCCTCAGAAAGGCCGAGCCTATGCACCTCTAGGGACAGGAGAGATGCATGTCTGCACACTTATATGTGAACTTTTTATTTATTTATTTGTTGTTTTATTTATTTGTTTCGTTTTGCTTTTTTTGGGTCACACCTAGCAATGCTATGGGTTACCTTCTGCACTCAGGAGGACACCCGGTGGGCTCGAGACCTATGGGTTACTCCTGGTTCTGCACTCAGGAACTACTCCTGGTGGTGCTCGGGGAGACCATATGGGTTACTCCTGGTTCTGCACTCAGGAACTACTCCTGGTTGTGCTCGGGAGACCATATGGGAATACCGGGGAGCAAACCTGGGTGCAGCTGTATGTGAGGCAAACGCCTTACCTGGTGGATTATCGCTCTGGCCTATATGTGAACATTTTTTTAAAAGCTTTTTTTTTTTCTAAAAAATTTAGCTATCCTTCTTAACTTTACATAAACTGGAAATTTGATGGGCATGCTTTCTTTGGCATAATTTTTTATTCCTATAGGTTAATTAAGTAATTCATATTCTTGACAAGCATTATTATGAAGCCCACTGACCACATGCTTAGATAGCGTATGTCCACCAAGGTGAAAAGCTACTTGGACAACTGTTTTGCTAAAGATATCCTAGCCTTGTCAATTCTTCTGTTCTACCTGATGTACGTCAACCCAGTCTGGGTCCCAGGTTCGGGTTGATAGCTTCAAAATCCATTGGAATTTCCTGAGTGATAGGTGGATGTTTGTTATGCTAATGAGGAATCTCTTAATAAGCTCCTTGATAACTCTGGGATGCGGGCAGCTCTCCAGAAAGACAACCACATAATTAGAGGGTTGAGTTTCAAATTTCTCAACCTCTAGAGAAGTGACTGGGGAACTAGAAATGAAGCTCAATCACATGGACAATATTTGAATCAATCACGCCTACACCCAGCACAAATCAGAGCTCAGAGGAGCATCTTGCTAGTGAATACACTGGCGCTCTGAGAAATGCTCTAACTCCAGAGATGGTATAGAAGTTCTGTGCTGTTTCCTAAACTCATTTTTTACATTTTCTTAAATAGAAAAACTGTAATAAGTCAATCACACTCTTTTCCTGGGGCCTCTAAGTACTTCTAGCAAATTATCAAGCCTGCACCTCTTGGATTTGTTGTTAATGTGCCAGAAGTGGGGTGTCCTGACTGGCCCTGGGCAACTGAAGGAAGGGCAGGCTGGTGGAGTGCTGTGCCCTCTGGGATCAGATGCTAACTCCAGGCAGTTAGCATTCGAATTAGATTGTATTATACCCCAGTTGGTGCTAAATACTACCCAAATTACTAATCTATTCAAGAAAAGAAAAAAAAAAGAAATTAGATTGCTCTCCTCATTCTCATAAAACCATTGTAGTTTCTATGATTAAGCTTTCTATTCTAAATTAAGTCACCTGTTTAATGATCTGCTGTGCCATTTTGCTAGAAATGTTCCTCAAGCCATTCCATAGCTGACAAAATTCCCTTTAAAACTCTTAGCCATTTTGCTAAATCTGAAAGGAAGAGCTCATGTGAAATTTCTTTAATTTGTAGTAAGTTAAAAATTCTATTTTTTACATGATTGGGCGACCTCTACCTTCTCCATTTTAATGGCAAAAGTTGGGGACATTTTTGGTGCCATAACTGGGAGCAGGAGGTGCAGGTCACCTACAGTGGGTAAAGGACAAGAATAAGCTTCCCCTGCAGCAATGGGTCTGCCACATCTCCACAGTTGGGACTGATTGTCAAGGTTAGGAAGCCCCGCACTGAGGTGATGTCAGTCCAGGACCCAAAAACTAGGCTGGAGTGAACCCTCTATCCCGACTAATCTGTCTCTAAGTGTTCTTTTTTTACTTAAAGCAGCTTTATTTACTTTAGAAACGTTGACCAAGGCATGGTACTTACAGTTGATTAACTCTTTGCTTTGCTAAAGTCTAGGATACCTGAACTGATTATCATCTCAATATGTTATGGTTTTTAAGTTTTTCAATAAGTTCACATTTTCCCACCATTTTCACTCACTACCTTGATCCAAAATCTAGTGAGGGAAGAGATATTTCAAAAAGCAGTTGATGATATTGGGCTCCAGTCCTGGCAAGGACTGATGTAAGGATAAAGAGGCAACCAGAGGCCTACAGCAGTTTGGAAGGAAGTTGGAAGTTGGGGAGGAAAGTAACTTGTACCTCAGTGGAAACACTGTGATTGGCACAGAGGGAGTCAAGAACAAGCAACCAGAATTTCCTCTCTCCCTACTTTGATCAAAAGACGTGTCTATTTATAGGTTTCATTCTGAAGACAGAGATCTACCAACCCAACCTTTGAAGCCAAAGAAAAGGACAAGGCAGGTGCCATGGGAAAGCCGATGACCCTACGGTCAGTAAGCACACATAGGCGCTTCTGAGAATGTGGAGTTGGAAATTACTGAGGAATCCCTGGAATTCCTTCTGTCAAGTGAGAAGAAGATGAGTTAGGGGAAAATGAGGTCCAGGGAAATAGGTTACAGCCATTAAAATAATAGAAAACAGTTCATTTTCTTTCAATCTAAGCTATGATACAGTCAATTCAATATCAATTCAGTCAATTCATGCTGATAACAACTCATAAGAAGTATAGTTTTTCTGGATGTATAAAGAACCATGACTATCCCAAAGCTATTTCATGTACTTACATGTACTATTAATAGTTTCACTGGGTGACTCTTTTACCTTTCCATTTACAAGGCATGAAATCTTCTCATTAGACTGCTATTTTGAGAAAAATATAAATGGAAGTTCTTTTGATATACAGGATCTGATGGCAGAGCCCCAAGGACAATGCTGCCATTAGGTACTGTTCTCTTAGTCCTGTATATGAGTTACTAGAATCAGTTACATGCCATTCACGTCTCCTCTCTCAGCCCTTATGTCATGAGCATATTGAGTACAGATTCTACATCTGGGGGGTCCAAATATGTCCTACTAAGTTAAGAGTCCAAATCAAGAGCCATTTTTGTAGTGGCCATTCTTGTTTGCTAAGCCAAATATGTAAATGCATATCTGAGACATTTTCGACAAAACCAAATTCATTTGAGAGCTTCTATCCATAGCTCTGTTATATTTACTTGTATATAGAGTTAGAGATCACTACAATTGATGCCTTGTGCGATACTCAAATAACAACCATTCATTTAACTTTACCCTTATATTATTCATTTCAGTTAGACGAGGTCTCCAGAGTTCATTTCAATCTGGACATGTTGACCACCACAATTTTATAGCCTGATACACCATCCCTCTCTCCCATTCCTTACTGAAGCTCCACTATCCCCAAGCCTATTTCAAGTTTCTTCTGTAGGACAACCTGTTTCCACTATTACAGACTACACCCAGATTGCCCCTTCCCTAAACTCATGCTCACACGGTATATCTTTTAATAGATCTCTAACTGTCCCATGTTATGTTGGTGGTGTCTCCCATGCAAACCATAAATTCTATACTCTATTCCCTACCAACCTTAGCACAATGCTTGATTCTATTTTGTGCCAATAAATATATTTGTCAATTCTGACTGGTTCAGAAAACCCAGTGGAGCATATCACAGATATGATCAAGTTTATATTAAGTCTAAAACTATATGCTGTGTTTTTTTAATGAGCATCTTACTAGTTGTTGGCATTGGAACTAGCAGATTGGTCCACTGAGCCTTGGCTTTTTAGGGTGTTATTGTTTATTTGGCTTTCCTGGGCTATAACTTGGAGAAGATGGATTATAGTGCGCTCCTAATCCAATGCACAGCCTATTGATTTTATATGTCATCAATGTATAGTGTGTGTCTACGCTATTACCAGGAGAAGCAGGAGGTATGTGTAGTTATGCTTCTGCCTTAGCCCGTCATCCCATGCTGTGCCCTATGGGAAGCCACTGATTCTTACACTTGGAGCTGGGACAATGCAACTTAATCAGACTGACAGGAAACAGGCAGCAATTACAGTGTGCTGCTACATCTGCTGGGTTCCACTTCACTGAAGGAAGAGTTATCTCAATTTTAATGTACATCCCTTTTTCATGTTTCATTTAACCTCTGCTGTATTATTAAACACATCAAAATATAATGACACTCGTTAAAGAAGAAAAAGAGGACAGTTGGGATATTTTGGACTGTATCTCCTATATTTGTAACTTAATTGTATCATTTTTGCTTCTCTTCAACATCTCCCCCCTGGTGAATAACTAATTCAGTATATAGGTATTTAAATAGCGAGTGGGGAAATGGCTGTTTAAACACCTACATCAGCACTGAGTTCAACTACAATGAAATGTCCCTCAATCATTTTTCTGTTTTCACTAGAGTGTTTCTCTTTTCAAAAACATTCTTTTGCAATGTGTCAAAATAGCTAGTTTACCCATTACTGCTCTGCACATAAACTGCTTTAAAAGCAGCTCATGACTTTCCCCAGGAATATATTTATAAAAGACTCTGGAGACCATCGCAACTTCAACTAGCAGGTGTTTCGTTTACTGGCCCACCTGAGAACAGCCAGAGTCCCACTAGAAGGCAGAGTCCACTGACCTGAGCTGCAAGATACATTGTCTTTCCTCCAGGACAAATGTGATGGTACACCAGCGTGAACCTCTCATCTGGAGGGATTTGTGTGTGGTTTCCATGTTTTTGTGAGGTTTCTATTTTTTCTACCTTGTTTTTTATTTTCACTCTGATTCTCTGATTCTCTATCTTTCCTTGAACTTCAGTTTGAGAAGTGAATTGGAAGTATTTAGTAAATATCCCTATGATTTAACTATCAGAGATTAGTGGGGACCTCCAAAGGCTGAATTTCCCCAAAACAGGTTTCCAGAGGAGTAATAGAGAAATGACACTGGGACTTTAGTCAAACTCCTAAAATAATATTTGAGGCCAGTGTGATAGGACGGTGGGTAAGCATGCACTTGCTTACTGTTGACCCATGTTCAATCCCTGGAACCACATATGGCACCCTTGGTACTGTCAGGAGAGATCTCTGAGTATGGAACCAGGAGTAAGCCTAGAGCACAGTCGCATGTAGTCCCAAAAAACAAAACAATATATTTAGCCAGTAAAAATTGCAAGAGAGTTTGGTAAATTCATGTGTGTTGGATAAAAAGGAAAACAAAGATAATAAAGACAAGATTCTACAGACATACATATTTATTTATTCATTCACTTTTTTTTTTGTTTATTGGGTCACATCAGGCAATGCTCAAGGGTTACTCCTGGCTCGTTGCTCAGGAATTACTCCTGGCAGTGCTCGGGGACAATATAGGATGCCGGGGATCAAACCCAGGTCAACTGTATGCAAGGCAAACACCCTGCCCACTGGACTATCGCTCTGGCCCCCAGACACACATATTTAGTAAGGAAAAAAAGCTCTAGTGCCCAGTTAAAAATTGTTTTAAATTTTGGGGCTTGAGACAGCACAGCAGGTAGAATGTTTGCCTTGCTATCTATTGGCATTGGGTTTGAGCCAAGGGTCCAAGCCCTTCCAGAGTAATACCTTAGCACAGAGCCAGGAATAAGTTCTGAAAACCATTGGGTGTGACCCAACAAACAAATATATAGAAATTAAAATTGTGTTAGGTGTTTACCTAAGTCTGGCCAAAATATTAAGGGAATGCCATCATTAGTAACAAACAGGTGGCCATGATTAGCATGGTACAAAGTGGTACAGAAAAAGGTCTTTGTTTTAAAGAAGCTAAAATATGGTTGTACAATTATAAATAAATAGAGAAAAAGATAAGCTGGAGTCCAAACAGGTTCCTATCAGTACAGTCCAACTAATTATAGGGTAATAATCTAATGGCTCATGTTCATAGGTAGATCAACAAGAAAGAGCTAATAGCCCTGAGATCTTCTTTGGGATAAAAGTAACCTGATGTCTAGCCAGGGAGCAGATAAATAGGTTTCAAATATCCACCATCAGCATCTATTTGGGTATTCCTTGTCCTGCCATAATAAAGAACCTTCGGCCCGGGCACATCTCTTCGAATCCACCGTTCTCCCTGCGTTAACATATGCCTCAGAGACCTGGGCCCTACAAAAGCAGGATGAGAATGCTATTCGGGTCTCCCAGAGAGGAATCGAAAGAGCTATGCTTGGAATAGCACGCCTCACTCAAGTGAGAGAAGGAATCCGGAGTTCTGACCTCCGTCGCTATTCCAGAATCAAGGATGCTGTCTAGTTTGCCAAGGCATCGAAAATCAGATGGGCTGGACATGTAATGCGATTTGGAGACAACCGCTGGATTAGAGCTGTTACCGACTGGATCCCACGGGATGTCAAAAGATCACGTGGCCGCCCACCTATAAGATGGTCAGACTTCCTTGTCAAGACCCTGAAGGAACGGTTTGAGGCTCTTCATATTCCTGAATCAACCAGATGCCATTGGGCTACATTGGCACGTGATAGGGTCCGATGGAAATATTACTGGCACCCGCTCGGGCAAATCGATGAATAACAGGATTCAAGTGATCAAATGATCACGATTAGATTTTATTCCTGAATAAAATAATCTACTAAAACAACACCATTTAAGTCCTACTTTTTGTTCAATATTCTCAATCATGACCATATTGATGGAATAAACATCACTAAGAGAAAATATGATTATAAGCTTGGAGCAATGATGATAATTAACCATAGTGACTGTATTCAAATATCCAGGCCCTCAAAGAAATGTGTCCCTGGATGTACAGAGTGCCCATATAGTTTCAAATTCAAAGCCAAAAATGTTTGAAAAATAATGAATAGGACAACAATAAAGACCAAACTAACAGAAGATATGTCTTCTCTGTCCTTAGAGGGAAAATAAAACAAATGGGAGATTGCAGAAGCTTTTAGATGACTTAGTTTAACGCTTATGTCCATTAATTTTTCTAATCAATTAATAGTTGAATATCTTTGAAGAAATGTGATCATTGTAAGCTAAAAGTAGGTTACCTAGAACAAGAACTCTAACAGTGAGTCACTACCCACATTATCAGAATGGTTCAAGCACATAAAAATCAACAAACACTGGCAAGATAGTGACCAAATTGTCTTGCATTATTGGTACTGCAAAAATGGGGCAGTCAATTTGGAAGAAGTCTAGCAGTTTCTCACAAAATGAAAATTGACACTGTACAATTAAGCATTTCATCTTTAAAAACTACCCCTCCAAAGAGTTGAAAACTTGGTTACACACAAAAAAAACTACACACAGATATATAATATATATAATATAAAACATATATAATATATATAATATATATATGACAGTTTCATTCATAGAATGATCAAACTTGGAAACCACCAAGATGTCTCTTAGCAGGTTAATAGATCAGTAATCGGAGCCGGAGCGATAGCCCAGCGGGTAGGGGCGTTTGCCTTGACGCAGCCGGCTCCAGGCCGGCCCGGGTTCGATCCCCGGCATCCCACATGGTCCCCGAGCACCGCCAGGGAGTAATTCCTGAGTGCAGAGCCAGGAGAAACCCCTGAGCATTGCCGGGTGTGACCCAAAAAGCAAAAAAAAAAAATAGATCAGTAATCTGTAGTACATGCGGACAAGAGAATACTATTCCACATCAAAATAAATGAGTTTTGAAACTTAAGATTCTCAACTTTCCGTGTCTTTGTTAAAGTTCTTTCCCATTGATTGCCTAATTTCAGAGAGAATAACATTTCCTTAGGAATGTTGCCATGAAATCATCTTCAGGTAACTTGCATAGATCTGTAGTATCAGGAATTCTTTCACACTACTGTTTTGATGTATTAGTATAGGTGAGTATGGGTGAGTTCCTCTGTTGAGTATCTCAATTATGCTGATTACTCCACAGAGGCTTGGGAAGTCTGCAGAATTTGTGATTATCAAACTTGAGACAGAGAGAGTAAGTACCAACAACACTTGTGCACCAAGCTCATAAATGCCTGGACCGGGACCAAGTTCAAAGTTGCCAAAACCTATCAAGACGCGAGTATAACCAAGCATATACTCTTGAGCTAACGGAACCAGAGTCCAGTTGGTTGATAAGGAACTCCCATGCTAACTGGCTATGCATTGGAAAGTTTTCAAGGTGTTTTATGCTGGTAGGGGTAAAGATTGCTTGCTAACAGTTAGATGTGGATGGGCAGGAGCTAGGACTATTTACCTACTAGGAGAGCATTCTTGGAACTGGTCTGCCAGTTCCCAACTAGCTAGATATCTTTCCAGGAGTAGATGGAGGTTTCTTCAGGTATTTTCTTTCAGGATCTGTAATTAGGAAGAGAGAGATTCATACCAGGATTTCTATAAGCAAGGTTGCATTTGGCATCTACCAGTGATTCTAACCCTTGTTGTTACCCTAGAGCTACCTGTTTTCCTTCATAGTTTTGTGAGAATAGGATTGAGGCATATAACGATAGCACATTAAAAAATGCTCAAAACCATTTGCCATTAAGAAAATTAGAAATCAAAACCACAACGAGATATCATCTCACACCTGTGAGAATGGTTCACATAAAAAAGATGAGTGACCTTGTTGGAAAGGTTGTAGGAAAAAGGAATCCTGGTGGGAAAGCAAATTGTTACAGTTTCTGTGAAAAAAAATTGTATAGATATACCTTAAAAACATAAAAATGGAAGTTCTATATAATTCATCAGTATGACTCCTAGGAATTAATCTGAAAACACTAATTCAAGAGAATATTTCTATCCCTATTTTTATAGTAGTATTATTCACATTACTCAAGAAAGACTGTTTGTTGATAGATAACTAGATAAAGTTTTAGTATACTATCCTGCTATTTTTTTAAAAAAATGGAAAATTTGTGCTCTTTGCAACAATATAGAAGGAACTTAAGGTGATTATATTAAGTGAATAAAGTCTGGAAGATAAAGATGACCACATAACTTGGTGGTGGATGAAGAGAGGCATATACATGTACAGAGATGTTGGGCTGTAGTACTGACATTTTCTAGTAATGTAAACCAAGGGCAAATCAATACAACTTATTTTAAAAATCTAGTTTTTATCGACCAATGCCATATATCTGAGTATTTGAGATTAGGTTGTACTAATTTGTCAAAATAAAGCAGTACCATTGAGTACGTGAACCATCACAAGTTAATTTTTGCATGGTTCTGAACACTGGAAATCTGAACCTCACATGACCTGTAGGGTCAGTTCCTTCTGAAGGACTTTGGCTAGTAAATGACTCTCTTCCTCAGTACTATAACATGGTCTTTTTCTCTGTGCATGCCAATGACCTTACCTCCTTTTAATTTAATTTAATTGTTTTAATTTAATGTTTCTTCTAATGATGAAGACACACAAATTCAATGCCTCCCTAATATTAACATTTTAGTTTAATTAGTTTAAAATGACCAGATATCCAAATAGTCACATCCTGAGCTACTAGGAATTGGCATTTTTTTAAAATTTTTTTTAATATTTTATTATACCACTGTGAGATATACAATTACAAAGATGTCCATGGTTGGGTTTCGGTCACACAATGTTCCAGCACCCATCCCTCCACCAGTGCCCATTTCCCACCACCAATGTCCCCAATTCCCTCCCCCTCCCCTAGCCTACCTCTATGACAGGTTTTTTTAATCTCTTTTCTCTCTTTCTCTTTCTCTCCTTTTTTTCTCTCTTCCTTCTCTTACATATTACGGATTGTAATACATACAGTTAGGTTATTATGTGTTTTGCCTGTATGTAATGCTCAGTTCTAGGTTGGTATTAGCACTTTTGACTACATGTAAAAAAAATGAATTTGGACCCTGCCTAACACCATGCACAAAAAATCAGATCAAGATGGATTAAAGGTCTCAATATCAGACCTGAAGGAATTGGGATTTCAAGATATGAATTTGGTGAGTGGGGAAGCACAGAGGAGGAGAGGTAGAGAAGGAAGAGAAAGGGGAGGGTCTTGGCTGGGGTACAAAATTACACCTCTATAAAGGTCTGTGAAATGAACGAATTCGTTTCTTCCCTTCATCAAAATTCATAAGCCTCACATCCACCTACAGACATGAGCTAGAATCAGGCTCCAAATTCCCTTATAATTTGTATGATCTAGTGATTTTGGTAAAAGAATGTTCTATACATGAAACTGTACCTTCACATTTTTTGTAAACCACACAACCTAAAATAAATATACTTAAAAAATAGATCTGGAGCAATTCATATAATGGACAATCTAATCCTTAATATTTATTTGAGAAATCAAGAAGTCAAATAAATTATTTCTATTTGCCTTTGCTTTTTATGCGTTTTAAAAGTCACAGTTTAAAATATATTCTTAATGGCATAAATTTTTTGCATGTATTTCAAGCATTGGAGAAATACCCATGCTTGAAATTTGAATCACACATGGAAAGGACTTTCTACTAACCACATCTATAAATTGCTCAGAAAAATGACTTGTGAATCTAAATTAAATCTACAATATGAAAAAATACAAACTTTTAAAAAATGTTTTTTTGCAATAAACTTTATACAATTGTTAAATTGTATTAAATGAAAGTAATTTAATTTCTTAACAAATAGCAGCTAGGATAGTGACTCTCACAAGCAAACAAGCTGGTTTGCTTGTTTTAATTTTGGGGCCACAAATGTTTGTATTCACAGTTTACTCCTAGCTCTGTGCTCAGGTATCACTTCTGGTGGGTTCAGAGACATATAAGGTGCTGAAGATTTAGTTCAGGTCAGCTGTGTGCAAGGTAAGCACCCCCTACCTGCTAATTATCACTTTGGCCAACTTACTTGACCTTTTATACTGATATGCAAAAGGAAATAACACCTTAGGAAAGGTATAACTAAACACAACTATAAAGATATAACTATATATCTTATTATATAACTATATATAGTTATAACTATATAGATATATCTTGTCTATATAAGTCTATAGACATATATAGATATTCTCTCTCTAAAGAGAGAATGAATATATATATATATATAGAGAGAGAAAGAGAGACACAGAGGGAGAGAGAGAGAACAATATTAAGTTGCTGTTCCTTTCCAGCTCATCCTAAAGTTTCATTACAATGTTTTCCTGGTCACCCCTTTCATAAACCAAACTCTGACTGTTTCCATCTTGATGCAACTCTGAGACCTCAACAATCATAAAAATTGAGTTTCATTTTATTAGAGCTCAAAAGAAACAGTGACCAAGATACAAAGACAGTCCACAGAGTGGGAAAAAATATTCACCCAATACCCATCTAATAAGGGGTTAATATCCAGGATACATCAGCACTGGTAGAACTTTATAAGATGAAAACTAGGCAACCCCACTAAAAAAATGGGGAGAAGAAATGAACAGAAATTTTGACAAGGAAGAAATTCAAATGGCCAAAAGACATATGAAAAAATGCTCATCATCACTAATCATCAGAGAGATGCAAGTCAAAACAACAGTGAGATATCATCTCACACCACAGAGACTGGCACATATCCAAAAGAGCAAGGACAACAAATACTGGCGTGGATGCAGGGAGAAGGGGGCTCTCATCCACTGTTGGTGGGAATGTCGACTGGTACAGCCTTTCTGAAAAACAATAGGGACATTTCTCCAAAGACTAGAAATTGAGCTCCTGTTTGACCCAGACATACCACTCCTGGGAATATACCCTGGGAAGCCAAAAAACACAGCAGCAGAAACACCATCTCCACTTTTATTTTTATAGCAGCACTATTCACAATAGTCAGAATCTGGAAGCAACCAGAGTGCCCAAGAACTGATGACTGGATAAATAAACTTTGGTACATCTACACAATGGAATAGTATGCAACTGTTTGGAAAAATGAAGTTATGAAATTTGCCTATAAACGGATGTACAGGGAGAAGATCATATTGAGTGAAATTAGCCAGAAGGGGAAAGAGACAGATATAGAAAGATAGAAAGACTGCATTTATTTGCATGATATATATATATATGTATATATATATATATATATATATATATATATATATATATAGTATGATACCAATATCCAAGGCCAGACAAAACATTGATCATGAGGTCTGGTCTGCGGGTAGAACCTACTGTAAATATGTAGGAGTCAGAGGTTAGGTAATACAGAGAAAGGAACAGTGTACTAATAATTATTTTAAATGATAATATCAACGTAGAACTGAGTATTGAAAGTAGGCAAAAGGATATACATGATGACCTCTAACTGTATGTTTTTTAAACTACAGTGTGAAAAGAATGGAGAGAGAGAGAGAGAGAGAGAGAGAGAGAGAGAGAGAGAGAGAAATGGAAAATGCCTGCCACTAGCCTCATGTGGAGTGGCCACATGTGTAGACCACATGCTGAGCCACAAAAGCATACCTCAATAAAATAAAAAAGATAGAAATTGTGTCAGCATATCTTTTCAGACCATGATGCACTGAAAAATGGAAGTTAACTGCATACACAGAAACAGGGAGTCAAACCAAACACCTGGAAACTGAACAGCCTCACTCCTGAACAAAACAAATGGGTCATAGAAGAAATCAAACAGGAAATCCAAAGATTTCTGGAAACAAATGAAAATGAAGACACCAACTATAAGAACTTGTGGGACACGGCAAAAGCCGTGTTAAGAGGGAAGTTTATAGCTCTGCAAGCATTCATCAGGAAACAAGAAAGGGCCCACATAAATAACCTGACTACACAGCTGAAGACATTAGAAAAAGACCAACAAAAAGGAGCCCAAACCCAGGCAGAAAAAAAAGGGAAATAATAAAACTTAGAGAGGAAATCAATGAGTTGGAAACCAAAAAACAATCCAAAAGATTAATGAAACCAAGAGCTGGTTTTTTGAAAAAAATAAACAAGATTGACAAACCATTGGCAAGACTTGTAAGGACAGGGAAAGAGAGAACCCAAATAAACAGAATCAGAAATAAAAAGGGTGACATCACAACAGAAACCACAGAAATCCAAAAGATCATCAGAGATTACTTTGAGAGCCTGTATGCCGTGAAACATGAGAATCTAGAAGAAATGGATCAATTCCTGAAGTCCTATAACCTCCCACGGCTGAAACAAGAAGACCTCCAATACCTGAATAAGCCTATCACCATTGAGGAAATAGAAACAGTAATTAAAAGACTGCCCAAACACAAAAGCCCAGGTCCAGACGGATTCCCTAGTGAACTCCTACCAAACCTTTAAGGAGGACCTACTGCCAGTCCTTTTCAAGCTCTTCCAGGAAATAGAAGAAACAGAAACACTCCCAAACAGCTTCTACTGAGGCACATATCACCCTGATACCCAAAGCAGGGAGAGACAACACAAAAGAAAGAAAAACTACAGACCAATATCCCTGATGAACACGGATGCTAAGATCTTCAACAAAAAATACTAGCAAACAGAATCCAAAGACTCATCAAGAAGATTATACATCATGACCAAGTAGGATTCATCCCGGGAATGCAAGGATGGTTCAACATTCGCAAGTCAATCAACATAATACATCATATCAATAAAAGAAAAAAAAAAAACCATATGATCCTATCAATAGACGCAGAAAAAGCATTTGACAAGATCCAGCACCCCGCTCATGATTAAAACCCGCCCCAGAAAATTGGGGAATTGAAGGGACTTTCCTCAAGATAGTTACAGCCATCTACCAAAAGCCCACAGCAAGCATCATTCTAAATGGGGAAAAGTTGAAAGCCTTCCCCTGAGATCAGGGGACAAGACAAGGTTGCCCCCTCTCACCTCTTTTAATTCAATATAGTACCGGAAGTACTTGCCATAGCAATCAGAGAAGAAAAGGACATCAAGGGCATCCAGATAGGCAAGGAAGAAGTCAAGCTATCATTATTTGCAGATGACATGATATTATACCTAGAGAACCCTAAACTCTCTACCAAAAAACTCCTAGAAAACAATAGACGATATAGTAGAGTGGCAGGATACAAAATCAACACCCAAAAGTCAGTGGCTTTCCTATATACAAATAACGAAAGAGAAGAAAGGGATATTAAGGAAACAATTCCATTCACAATTGTGCCACAGAAAATCAAATACCTAGGAATCAACTTACCCAAGTATGTAAAGGACCTGTACAAAGAAAACTACAAGACACTGCTCCAAGAGATAAAAGAGGACACAAGGAAATGGAAACACATTCCCTGCTCATGGATGGGGGAGAATCAACATTGTCAAAATGGTAATACACCCCAGAGCTCTGTACAGATTCAATGCAGTCCCTATAAGGATACCCCATGACATTCTTCAAAAGAAATTGACCAAACACTCCTGAAATTTGTATGGAACAATAAACCCCCAAGGATAGCTAAAGCAATCCTCGGAAAAAGAAGATGGGAGGCATCACCTTTCCCAACTTCAAACTGTACTACAAGGCAGTAGTAATTAAAACAGCATGGTATTGGAATAAAAACAGACCTGTGGACCTATGGAATAGAATTGAGTATCCTGACACCCAACCTCAAACACATGATCATTTAATCTTTGATAAAGGTGCAACGAGTCTAAAAATGGAGTAAGGGAAAGCCTCTTCAACAAGTGGTGTTGGGAAAACTGGGCAGCAACATGTAAAAAAATGAATTTGGACCTGTGTCTAACACCATGCACAAAAATCAGATCAAAATGGATTAAAGATCTCAATATCAGACTTGAATCCATAAAGTACATTGAAGAAAAATATAGGAAAAAAACCCTCCACGACATTGAAGCTAAAGGCATCTTCAAAGGTGAAACATCACTAACAAAGCAACTAGAAGAAAAGATAAACATATGGGACTACATGAAACTAAAAAAGCTTCTGCACCTCAAAAAGAAACAGTGACTAAGATACAAAAAGCAGTCCACAGAATGGGAAAGAATATTCACCCAATACCCATCTGATAAGGGGTTAATATCCAGGATATATCAGGCACTGGTAGAACTTTACAAGAAGAAAACAAACAACCCCATCAAAAAATGGGGAGAAGAAATGAACAGAAACTTCAGCAAGGAAGAAATTCTGAATGGCCAAAAAACATATGAAAAAATGCTCATCATCACTAATCATCAGAGAGATGCAAATCAAAAACAACAATGAGATACCACTTTACACCACAGAGACTGGCACATATTCAAAAGAGCAAGAACAACAAGTGCTGGCGTGGTTGTGGGGAAAAGGGGACACTCATCCATTGTTGGTGGAATGCCGGCTGGTACAGCCTTTCTGGAAAACAATATGGACATTCCTCCAAAGACTAGAAATTGAACTCCCATTTGACCCAGCCATACCACTCCTGGGAATCTACTCTGGGAAACCAAAAATACGCAGCGGGAAACACCATCCCTACTTTTATGTTCATAGCAGCATTATTCACAATAGCCAGAATCTGGAAGCAACCAGAGTGCCCGAAAATCGATGACTGGATAAAGAAGCTTTGGTACATCTACACAATGGAATACTATGCAGCTGTAATGTAGAAAATGAAGTTATAAAATTTGCCTATAAATGGATGGACATGGAGAAGATTATGTTGAGCGAAATTAGCCAGAAGGAGAGAGACAGATACAGAATGACTGCATTTATTTGCATGGCATAAATATATAGGTACATATTATGATACCAATATCCAAGGTCAAGTGAAACATATATCAGGAGGTCTTGTCAAAGGTGGAAATTATCACAAACGTGTGGGAGTCAGAGGCTTAGGTAAGACAGAAAAATGGAACAGGGGGCTAACAATAGTCGAGGGTACTAATGCCAACCTAGAACTGAGCATTAAATAGAGGCAAAAGGATACACATGACAACCCTTTTAATGTATGTTCTGTAATCCATAGTCTGAAGGGAAGGAAAAAAAAAAGAGAGAGAAAGGGAAAGAAATAAAGAACCTGCCATGGAGGAGGGCTGGGGGAAGGGGGAGGGAACCGGGATGTTGGTGGTGGGAGATGGGCACTGGTGGAGGGACGGGTGCTGAAACACTGTATGACCAAAACCCAAACATGAACTTTTTAATTGTA
>JAJIBD010004846.1:0-27816 GCA_021461705.1 Cryptotis parvus
CACTGTCTTCAAAACTCTCGAGCTCATCCCCGCCAACGTGGCAAGGCGCAAGCCTCAGGCGACCAAATACTAACATCCAAGCTTGCAAAGCAGTGCAGAGAAGCGATAAAAGAAGACCTCAAAGAGAGAAGAGCAGAAATACTGGAAGATGCAGCAGAAGCCGGCAAAAGCGTTCACACCGCCCGCCTGTCCTTGCAAACTATAAGACCAAGATGACTGCCCTCTAACGTCCTGATGGATCTATCACATCTTCCAGAAAGGCAATGGAGAAGATTATCCAGGACTTCAACTCAAATCTCTTTTGATAGCCACATCCACCTGCCCACATACCAAATTCCACAGGCTGGATATGTCATTCCCAATGTTCTCCCTTCTGAAATCCGACATGCCATTTCGTTGGTAAAGAAGGGAACAGCACCAGGCCCAGACAACGTCAGACCCGAACACCTGAAGAATCTGCCGTTGGTACTCATCAATACACTGGCTTGGCTCTTCACACGCTACCTGTCCGAATGCAAGGTGCCCTCCCAATGGAAAACCAGCAGGACAGTTCTACTGTTCAAGGGAGGAGACATTCACGACATCGGGCAACTATCGCCCCATCTGCCTGTTGTCCGTCATCTACAAGCTGTTTACCCTAGTCATCCTGAACAGGATTGGCAGAACACTAGACGAAGGACAACCATGTGAGCAAGCTGGCTTCTGAAAAGGATTCAGCACAATTGACCATATCCACACGGTAACCAAGCTCATTGATGTTTGTAGGGAATACAAGATGCCGCTCTGTCTCACGTTCATTGATTTACAGAAAGCCTTTGATTCTGTGGAGACCGAAGTGGTCATCGAAGCCCTAGCCAAACAGGGCATTCAAACCCAATACATCAAGATCCTTCGTGAGCTGTATTACGGATTCACCACCAGGATCTCACCATTCTACAAAGAAGTGATCATTGGTGTCAAAAGAGGGTTCGACAGGGTGATACCATTTCACCAAAACTCTTCAGCACCACCTTTGAGAACATCATGTGACAGTTAGAATGGGAAGGAATGGGAATGAAGATAGATGGTCGGCAACTACACCCACCTCCGCTTCGCTGATGACATTGTTCTAATAACACCAAACATTAGCCAAGCGGCACAAATGCTGGCTGACTTCGACCGAGAATGTGGAAAGATAGGTCTACAGCTGAATCTTAACAAAACTATGTTCATGAAAAATGAGCTAGTTCCAGAGGCCCCATTTACTCTCAATGGAACAGGAATCTCTGAATGCAGCAGTTATGTGTACCTAGGCTCGAGAAGTCAACATGATGAACGACCTAAAACCTGAGCTGCGCAGGAGGAAGAGTGTGGCATGGAATGCCTTCAAAAGCATCGAAAAATAGCTTAAAGGCCAAAGAACCTTGGTTAAACCGGCTCCGGGCACATCTCTTTGACTCCATCATTCTCCCCTGCATTAACATACGCCACAGAGACCTGGGCCCTACGAAAGCAGGATGAGAATGCTATTCGGGTCTCCCAGAGAGGAATCGAAAGAGCTATGCTTGGAATATCACGCCTCACTCAAGTGAGAGAAGGAATCCAGAGTTCCGACCTCCATCACTGTTCCAGAGTCAGCGACGCTGTCTCCTTTGCCAAGGCATCGAAAATCAGATGGGCTGGACATGTAATATGATTTGGAGACAACCGCTGGACTAGAGCCGTTACCGACTGGATCCCATGGGATGTCAAAGATCACTTGCCTGCCCAACTACAAGATGGTCAGACTTCTTTGTCAAGACCCTGAAGAAACAGTTTGAGGCTCTTCGTATTCCTGAAGCAACCGGATGCCATTGGGCTACACTGGCACGTGATAGGGTCAAATGGAAACGTTACTGGTGCCCGCTTGAGCAAATCGATGAATAACGGAATGTCAAGTGATCAAGTGAACTATGTTTAATACTATTCAGAGCATTTGTGTGCTGGTGTTAGTGTTCATATCTACGTTCATTTCTCTTCATTCTATATCAACGAGGAGAATTTCTGGGTCACATGAAATATCTGTTTAACCCTTTGCAGACGTATCAAGCTTACAAAGAAAATTGATTTTTCAGGGCAGGAGAGAGTGTAGGGGTTAAGATGCCTTGCTTGCATCTCACCAGCACCGGTTCAAATACCCAACACCACATATGGCACATACGGTCCCCTGAGCAACTCTAGGCGTTAGCTCCTGAGCACCCAGCCAGGAGTAGCCCTGGAGCGCTGCATGCTTGTCACCCGCCCCCTCTAAATAATTACTGCTGTAGAAATGATGCGGATTTTAACGTCTCTACATTCTTACTAGCACTCTGCTTTTTTAAAGGAAGTCATCACAGTGCATGTAATGTGCTATCTTACTAAGTGCAAGTGAAAGTTGTTTCGGTTGTTTTGGGGGCCTCACCCATCGGTGCGCAAAAGCTAATCTTGTAGACTTTGTGCTACTCCTGGCTCTGTGCTCAGGAATTCCTCCTGGCAAAGCACAGGGGTCTGCATGGGATGCCAGGGATCGAGCCCAGGTCGGCCGCTGCGCAAGACAGATACCCTACCTGCTGTACTGCTGCTCTGGCCTTGTAGTTTGGGGAACTGATTGTCAGCAACTGAAAAAATCGAAGGCAGCTAGGGTTTAGATAGGAATTGTGTTGAGTGTGGGGATGTAGCACAGTGTGTGTGTAGGGGGAGAGCACTTGTACACGAGGCCTTGGTTCAGTCCTCGGCGCTGAGGTGGAGGAGGAGGCGGCTCTATAGATAGCTTTGGTGAATATTGATGCTTGCCAGTGCTGCAGTCTCATGCAACACCATAGCATATCCTTCGTTAGTTCATTTCTAATCTTCTTAAATGGTGTCTAGTGGTTTCAAAGAAAATTTTTAAAAAATTTGTGGAAACATTTGAATATTTGATAAAACCAGGAATTGATATGAGGATGTTTTTGTTGTTGCCTCCACTTGCTTTCAATGTTTCTTTAAAAACCCAGAATTTTTTTACCCTTTCTGTTCTGATTTTGAGCCACACCTGGCAGTGCTGAGGAATTATCATGGCTCTGTGCTCGGTTATCACTCCTGGTGGTGCTCACGGACCATGTAGGGTGCCAGGGATTAAACCCGCGATTCTCCACATGCAAGACAAGTGCCCATCTCTTTGTTTTTCAAAGTTATTTTAATCCTTTGTAATGAAGGTTTAGGAACCAGCAGGAAGACCAAAATGTGTCTTTCCCCTTAAACATTGACCTGAAGATCTTTCATCTGTCAATTCACGTGTGTGTCCTCTTCTTCCCTGTACAGAGTATTATACGAAGGGAAAGAGAGACTTATTCCAGGGGTGTGAAGTGATCCAAGCCACACCCTATGGGCGCTGTGCCAATGTCAACAATAGTTCAGCCACCTCTCAAAGAATCTTTATCACTTACCGAAGGGCTCTTCCCGTTCGACCCCAGAATTCCCTGGCTGTGACTGACATCTGTGTTATTGTCACCAGTAAAGGAGAACCCCTCCTCACACTTTCTGCAAAGTTGACAAAAACTTAAATTGTGGAATGGTAAGATTGAAGTCGTTTAGTTCTCAAAGTTTTAGATGACAACCAAAAGGGAATAATACTTCTGTTAATTACTGGGCATATAATATACTCTCTATATTTTCATTATTCTTATTATTTTAGCTTTGATTTTTATGATTCATAATCATTGAGAAGATCTTTAGAAATCTGGAGATTTATGATAATTTATTATTATTTTTTAATTTTTATAATTTCATATGGAAAATTGACACTTAAAAGCTTCCTTTTTTATTTTTCTGGGGCCGAAGAGGTAATACAGCGTGTAGGGTGTTGGCCTGCACCTGGCTGACCTGGGTTCAATTCCCGGCATCTCAAATGGTCCCCTGAGCACCACCAGGAATGATTCCTGAGTGCAGAGCCAAGAGTAACCCTGAGCATCGCCGGTGTGACTCATAAAAAAAAAACCCACAAAGCCCCCATAAAATATTGCAGTTTTGTATGTTATAAAAAAATGCTCTGATGAAGAAAGTTGAACAGATACATTTGGTTTATAGTTTTATGAGGCTGAAGTTCATTGGGTCAAATTCACTTTGGAGAGTGTCTCTGGACCAGCTGATGTTTGCTGAAATGTGGTCTCGGCAGAGACGGCTTCCAGGCCCCTGCCCTCAGCAGGCGGGCTCCAGAGCTGCGGGACCTTCCTGTGCCTCCTGGGTCCACTCTGCCTTGTGCTGTGTTTCAGATGGAGCCAGTCTCTGGTGATGACTGGGTTTTAACTGTTGAAACCGGCTTCATATCAGTGTGATCTTTTTTTTTTTTGAGATTATTTCAACACGAATCCCCTCCGCCAGTGTACCTTCCCTCACCCAGTTTTCCTGTGATCTCTCACCACCCTAGCCCCCCACCCCATCCTGTCTGTCAGCTCGACAGCAACATTAAAAACTCTGGGTGGTTGTAGCTTAGCTCCCATGTTTCATTGTTGCTGAGCCTGTGTGTTGGAGAGATGGCTGTCCCTCTCCATGTCACCGGGGTAGCTGAAGCCTGACTGTTTGCTTACGCATTACTTCCCCTTCTCTTTCCCCCCCTCTTGGTTTCTTTCCTTCCCTGTCTTTCTCCGCTCTGAACATTGGGGTCAGGAATAATCTAGCCCCTCCCGCCCTACATTTCCTCATCCAGTATTCAGTACCACAGATAAGGGAGATCACCCTCCGGTTGACTTTCTTCTTGCCTACTCCACTCAACATGGTACCTCCCAGTTCAGACATGCTGCAGGGGCTTGGCAGGGAAACTGGGGACTTTGGCGCTGCGAACTGTACCCGGTGAAGGGACGGGTGCTGGCACATGGCGTGACTGAAACAGGCATGAACAAGTGTGTAACTGTATTGCGTGGTGATTCAGTAAATTAAATAATTTAAAAGAAATGAAAGAGTTCAAGGCACATTGACTTTTTATGGTAGGTAGGTTTTTTTTAATACACTTTATTATTTTTTGGTGTGATATCACATTAATGGTTTGCTGTTCTTTATTGTTTTGTAAATAAAAGTCCTGTTTTCTTTTTTAAATTTTATTATACCACCATGAGACATACAGTTACAAAGATGTTCATGATTGGGTTTCAGTCATACAGTGTTCCAGCACCCATCCCTCCACCAGTGCCCATATCCCACCACCAGTGTCCTCAGATTCCCTCCCTCTCCCCCAGCCTGCCTCTATGGCAAGTTCTTTAGCGCTTCTCTCTCTCTCTCTCTCTCTCTCTCTCTCTCTCTCTCTCTCTCTTCCTCTCTCTCTCGCTCCCCCCTTCTTACACATTGCGGCTTGCCATACAGTTAGGGGTTATTATGTATATCCGTTTGCCTACATCCAATGCTCAGTTCTAGCCAGGCGTTACCATTTCCAACAATTAGTGGAACTCTGGTACATATTTATATTTATATTAATTTCACTCAGCATGATACTCTCCATGTCCATCCGTTTGTAGGTAAATTTCATAACTTTTTCCTGAGAGCTGCATAGTAATTCATTGTGTAGATGTACCATAGTTTTTTTTTTTTTATTTATCCTGGTTTGATGTTTTTTTTTAAAACAGTGTAATCTGTTATTTGAATGTTTTAAATCGACTCCTTTGAATAAATCATCAGATATTTTAGAAGACATTTAACGAAATTAGTTTCTTTTTTGTCTTTTTTTAACCTACTTTGTGTTTTCCAGTGGGGTTCCAGTGTGTTTCTGTGTTATAAGAAGTCTGTGCCTGCTTCTAATGCAATAGCATATAAAGCTGGTAAGTAAGTGTTAAAGAATCTTTTCTCCTTCAGTTAGCAATACTGGCATATATTAACCTTTGGTCAGAAGAGTCCGTCTATGCTTTCTTACTTGTGAGGTTGGTCTGTTCATAAATGGAATTATCTATAGCCTTGGCATGTAAGGGGATATTTTCTTAAGTAAATTATAAACTATAAGGTGTATTATTATTGCCCAACAAACAAGAATATGTTAATTAAATATGTTTTATCTCAAAAG
Source organism: Cryptotis parvus (assembly GCA_021461705.1). Taxonomy (NCBI): domain Eukaryota; kingdom Metazoa; phylum Chordata; class Mammalia; order Eulipotyphla; family Soricidae; genus Cryptotis; species Cryptotis parvus. The sequence continues at coordinate 6,023 of JAJIBD010004846.1, forward strand.
AGCATGTATAGAGTAAACATTCAAGCCTTTAATCCACACTAATGGATTTAAGAATTCAGTAGAGAACTGTTTACTTTCTGACGTTTTATGTGTTGGCAATCAGCAAGGTGTGAAACTGCATCTTTACTTCTTATATTTCCTTCTCTTATCTCTGTGTGTCTGATTTGAAACCACATGTTACTTGCCAGCAAGGTGGACTTGCTTCCTTTCTTCCTTGTTGCAAAGAATCAGCTTTATGGAGGAGAGGAGGGCCTGAGAAACTTTTCTGCCACGAAGTGTTTGAGAACTCTATCGCCACATTCTTACTGCACAGTAAAGTGTCAAGGGCTGTAAAGATTTAAGTGTGACCTCTTCATCCCACTGGTATGGTGGGATAAAAACTGAAAATACAGGTATGCTCCAGTCGTAAATAGAAGAGATACTGGAATACTTCATTGGGAGAAGAAACACTGTCCGTTGATTTTTGATCATGCAGTTTTTGGAGTAAAGGGTTACTTTCACAGAAGTCAGGCAAATCATATCTGAAGAATTTTATTCTTCATAAGGACAGTCACACTTGGGGCTGGAGCGATAGCCCAGCGGGTAGGGGCGTTTGCCTTGCACGCGGCCGGCCCAGCCGGCCCAGGTTCAATCCCGGCATCCCATATGGTCCCCCGAGCACCGCCAGGAGTAATTCCTGAGTGTAGAGCCAGGAGAAACCCCTGAGCATTGCCGGGTGTGACCCCAAAAGAAAAAAAAAAACCATAAGGACAGTCACAGTAATGAATCAGATAATTCACTTTACTACCAAAGTAAAGGTAGTAGGTAATAGTTTATTGTGATATGATACGCTTGATATTCCTGTATACAGTACTAATATTGTAATATATTTATTATGATTTTATAGTTTTAGTGGGTAGAAAGTTTCACTTTAAAATATAGGAATAGGGGCCGGAGCGATAGCCCAGCAGGTAGGGGCGTTTGCCTTGCACGCGGCGGCCCATGCTGGCCCAGGTTCGATCCCCAGCATCCTAGATGGTCCCCCGAGCACCGCCAGGAGTGATTCCTGAGTGCAGAGCCAGGAGTAACCCCTGAGCATCGCCGGGTGTGACCCAAAAAAGCAAAAAATAAATAAAATAAAATTAAATAAATAAATAAATAAGTAAATAAATAAATAAAATATAGGAATAAGCTTTGTGAAAGTATCCAGGTAATTGGTATGAAACACATTTTCTAGAATACCGAATTTTGTAGATTGAATTTGCACTCAAAATTCTGCGACTTGCTTTCAAACACGTGGCGTCGAGGTGTATTGCGTGTTAGAGCTGACCAGATGCTAGTGGTTGCTGCCGTGAAGGTACTCTATTCCATGGGGCTTAGTTACACTCCAGAGTGCCGCAGCTGGTCTCTGCCGGTCCCAGAGGTGCTGCCTGTCTTCTGGCCCTGCTGCCTTCACACTGCCTCTCTGAGGAGCAGTTTAGGGCCTCTGACAGTTTCTGTTGCCTTGGCAGTGCTTGTGACATTTACCCTTTTCCCTGAATTTTTATGGAGGACTAATGGAAATGGTTGGTAGATATTTCTGTATGTTCCTTTCTATTCTCTGAGAGTTTGGTAGTAACTATATTGCATAAAATTCCTGCTCCTGTTAAATAGTTTCATTTTTGTGTGTTTGATATATTTTAATGTTATAGTGAACTCTAAGTCTTCAGTAAAAAATAAGGCTAATTTTATTTTCAAACACATTAAGAGAAAAATAATATTTAAGCCTAAATGTGAATAGTCCCATGAAATATGTCTTCAGAATGCCCCGTATCACATGTAGCTTATGAAAATGTAACGTAAAAAGATTCTATCCTTGTTGTCCTTTCTCCAAAAGGCCTGATTTTCAGATACCCAGAAGATGACTACGAATCATTCCCACTTTCGAGTCCGTCCCCCTCTTCTGTCTTCCCATGGGGGCCACTATTGAATGTTGGGATCCGGAAACCAAGTACCCACTGCCAGTTTTTTCAACTTTTGTCCTGACTGGTTCTTCAGCCGAAAAGGTATGTCACTTATCACTTGTCTTCCCGTTGTCTATCGATTTGCTGGAGCGGGTGCCAGTAACGTCTCCATTTGTTGGGAATGAGGTCCATCATTGTTACTGTTTTTGGCATATCGAATACACCACGGGTAACTTGCCAGGCTTAGCGGTGACTCTGGGTTCATCCCAGGGGGCTCAGTCTTTTTCTATGTCAGACCATCAACCATCCAGGGCCCACGGGCAGAGCCCTTGGGTGTAGACAAGCCTGTCTCCTGTCTGCACCTGCCAATGCAGCCGGGCACTGCAGCCACACCTGCAACACCTCGAGGGGCAGGAACCAAAAAAGGTATATTTCACATTATGTAAAAGCTGATCGGTTGGTTCAGAGTTTTCCAGGATTTATAGGAATTTGAATCCTTGGATTTAAAATACGCTTAATTGGGGCCTGAGAAATAGGGTGCCTGCCTTGAATGTAGCTCACTTGGGTTTAATCCCTGGGTTTAGTTAAGCCTTTTTTTTATTTATTTATTTATTTTTTTTGCTTTTTGGGTCATACCTGGTCATGCTTAGGGGTTACTCCTGGCTCTTTGCTCAGGAATTACTCCTGGCAGTACTGGGGACCATAAGGGATACCGGCGATCGAACCCAGGCCAGCGCGTGCAAGGCAAATGCCCTCCCCGCTGTGCTGTCATCCGGCCCCAGTTGAACCTTTAAGAGCAGCCCCAGAGCACCACCCAGCGTGGCTCCAACTTGCCCTACCCTGGGGTGGTGGGGAGAGCATACTTTATGTTCAAAGGCGGGGCTGTCAAGACCCTAGATTTGTGCCTGGCCTTACTGTTTGCGTCCTCAGCACCACTGGGTGCTGCCCTCCAAAGAAGGTAGTTGTGATATTTACTGAAAGAAGATCACTATTATCATGGAATTGCACGCACCTAAACTCTTTAACGTGATCTTTTTTCTTGCTCTTTTTGTGCGCCCCCTGCGCTGCCCCAGTGTTACTCCTGGTTCTGCACTCAGGGGTTACTCCTGGCGGGGCTCAGGGGACCATGTGGGATGCCTGGGATCAAAGCCAGGTTGGCGTGTGCAAGGCTAGGGCCTTGTCTGCTGTGCTATCGCTCCGGTCCCTTATTTTCTTTATTGAAAGCACTAAATATAAATGCAAGTTTAAGATCTCCAAAGCCTGCTTTTTAAAAATTTTTTAAAATTTTATTGTACTACCATGAGATATCAATACAAGAGCTTCAAATATTCCAAGAGTTAACTAAATTCACTTTAACCTGTAAAGAACACCAGAGCCATATTAATGTTTTCGCCATGTTGCTTGTTACAATCTTTTGAAATAACTGTGCCTGTGATTGTTGGACCTGTATGAAGGACTATGCTACTGGTAAACGGATCACTGCCGATAGATGTCACTGTAGAGCAACTAGCTCCAGATCTCTGAAAGTTCCGCTCTGCATCTCCAGCACTTTTCAACACCCTGAATTGAAGCTCCCACCCCCCCCACCCCCCCTCACACACACACCCATTGTGACTTGACCAGTGCGTGCCTTTTCAGAAGTGGAAGCGAATATTTGTTCTTTGGTGCCTAACTTATTTCACTTGATCACTTCACTTGAATCCCGTTATTCATCGATTTGCTCTAGCGGGCGCCAGTAACGTTTCCATTGGATCCTATCACGCCCAGTGTAGCCCAATGGGCCTAACTTATTTAACTTCATAATGTTTTCAAGGTTCATTCTGTTGCAGTATTTATCTGAATTCTATATTCCTTTTTAAGGAGGAATTTACACTGTGTATTACCTGTGTTTGCTATTTTTTTTTTTTTTTTTTTGCTTTTTTGGGTCACACCCAGCAATGCTCAGAGGTTTCTCCTGGCTCTGCACTCAGGAATTACTCCTGGTGGTGCTCGGGGGACCATATGGGATGCCAGGGATCGAACACAGGCCAGCATGGGCTGGCTGCATGCAAGGCAAACGCCCTACCCGCTGGGCTGTCGCTCTGGCCCCCAAATTTTATATTCCTTTTTAAGGAGGAATTTACACTGTGTATTACCTGTGTGTGCTACGTTTTGTTTTTCTTTGTGTTTTTTTGTTTGTTTTTTTTGGGTGGCGGCGCAGCACACACCTGGCGATGCTCAGGGTTACTCCTGGCTCTGCTCTCAGGACCTAGGTCTGGTGGCTTAGGTGACCATATGGGCTTCAGGGAGCAAACCCTGTTTGGCCCATGCAAGGCAAGCACCCTACCTGCCGTACTGTTACTCCAGCCCTGGACAGTTTGTTTTTCTATTTATCTTTTTTTTTTTTCCCTGTTGGGCTACACCTAGCAATGCTCAGGCGTTACTGTTGGCTCTGCACTCAGGAATTACTACCGGCAGTGCTCGGAGGATCTTATGGGATGCTAAGGATTGAACCTGGGTTGGCTGCATGCAAGGCAAACGCCCTACCCGCTGGGCTATCACTCTGGTCCCTCTCTTTATCTGTTGATGGACATTTGGGTTTCCACCTTCTGGGTATTACCCGTAATGCTATTATGAATATTGATCTACAAGTATCTGAGGTCTAAATCAGGGGTTTGTATCTAGGAATAGAATTTATACATTATACATAATTTTGGTGAAGTTACCCAACTCTTTTCTGCAGCCAACTGTTCCATCTTTTCATTAAGCTGTCCATGTACTTGGTAGACTAAAAGGAAAGAAGAGTAATTGACCTTTTAATAAAATTCAGATCTTGTAACAAAATATTTTATTATGTAGGTATATGGAGCTGCCATCCAGTTTTATGAACCGTATTCTCGGGAACATCTAACAGAGAAACAGCTTGTGCAGCTGGGCCTTTTGACTCCTGTGGAGAGAAAAGTGGTCTCCAAATCTATCAACTCAAACAAATGCATTTGTTTACTCTCACACTGGCCTTTTTTTGAGGCTTTTAGAAAATTTCTCATGTTTATCTACAAACTTTCTGTGTCTGGACCACACCCTCTACCCATTGAAAAGTATGTATGATGGTTTAGTACGCTGTCTGGGGCGGGGGGGGGGGGGGGGGGGGTGCAACATGTCCATGTGTGTCCCGAAAAGTCTGTATGATGGTTTAGCAAGCTGTCGGGGGGGGGGGGGGTGCAACATGTCCATTATGTGTGTCCCAAAAAGTCTGTATGATGGTTTAGCACGCTGTCTGGGGGGGAGTGGGGTGCAACATGTCCATTATGTGTGTCCCGAAAAGTCTGTATGTGTTTGCACGCTCGGGGGGGTAAACACCATATTGTCCGAAAACCTCTGTAGGTTAGCAAGCTGTCTGGGGCGGGGGGTGTGCAGCATGAACATGTGTGTTCCGGAAAGTCTGTATGATGGTTTAGCACGCTGTCTGGGGGGGGGGGGTGCACATGTCCATGTGTGTTCCGGAAAGTCTGTATGATGGTTTAGCACGCTGTCTGGGGGGGGGGGTTGTGCACATGTCCATGTGTGTTCCGGAAAGTCTGTATGATGGTTTAGCACGCTGTCGGGGGTATGCACATGTCCATGTGTGTTCGGAAAGTCTGTATGATGATTTAGCACGCTGTCGGGGGGGGGTGCAGCATGTACATGTGTGCTCCGGAAAGTCTGTATGATGGTTTAGCACGCTGTCGGGGCGTGCACATGTCCATGTGTGTTCCGGAAAGTCTGTATGATGGTTTAGCACGCTGTCGGGGAGGGCGGTGCACATGTCCATGTGTGTTCCGGAAAGTCTGTATGATGGTTTAGCACGCTGTCGGGGAGGGGGTGCAGCATGTCCATGTGTTCCAACGTTCTGGACAATGTCCGGAGATTCTGGGTTGCAGCGCTGTGAATGGCGGTGTCTCCCGCCCACCATCCAGCACTACAGCCATCACTCCTGTACCCCACCCACCTCTCTGCCCCTGCGCCTGCCTTGAAACTCTCCTTTCCACTGACTCGGCTGTGTGGGTTAGCTCTCTCCTTGCATTGCGTTGCTGCCTTGCTCTGTCTCTAAGGCTACATAGAGAGATCATCTGTATTTATCTCCTTCCTTCTGACTTTACTCAGCATATTTCCAAACTTTTTGTTTTTAAATTTTTCTAAATTTTCTTTATTTTTTTTTTCTTTTTGGGTCACACCCAGCAATGCTCAGGGGGTAGTCCTGGCTCTGCACTCAGGAATTACTCCTGGCAGTGCTCGGGGAACCATATGGGATGCCGGGATCAAACCTGAGTTGGCCGGGTACAAGGCAAACGCCCTACCTGCAGTACTATCACTCCGGCCCTATATCCAAACTCTTTAACAATACAGTTGAAAGGGAAAGACTCATAGTAATCCTGTGTTTGTTCCCTTCTTCACTTGGGTCATTCCAAATTTTAAATTACAGAGTGGCAGAAATTATAGCCAAAATAATTTTGAGTATTCAGCTGAAGGATCTCCTCATATATATTGTATTTTTTTTCCTATTCATCCTGTATTAACTCAGAGGAAAATAACTTACTACACACATATTTCAGCCATACAAATGGCTTTTTTATATTCTAACAATGGAACTTAACTATATCGATGTGTATAGGAATGAATCAGTGAGTTAATTGATGTTAAAAGTGAAATTTTGATTTAAATACTGACAGAATTCTGCTTGTTTTCCCTTTGATTGTAGTTCCTATTGCCATGGAAATCAAGAAAAATGTATGTAAGGCCACTTTTTTTTAAACAAAGTTCATCTTCTTTGACTTATAGTGGCTTTAAAAGTTTTTAAATTATAGAAATAGTTATGTTTTCTACTAACCACGAGCTGTCAAGAGCCATGTGAAAAGATATTATAGAATATGTAAACAGATTTTTTTTTCTCTTAAAATTTCACATAGCAGAAATGTTAGCGAAACACCCTTTTTTCACTTTAGTGCAGCGGATGGCAGTGGTTCTGTTAGTATAAAATGACTGCGCTGTTTAAACATCAGCTTTCCGAGGTGCTGTGGTAGGGGTCGGGCTCGGCATAGAACACTCGCCTTGCTTGTACGAGGCCCCAGGTTTGGTCCCCAGCACCCTCCCCACATGAAAAGAAGCTCTCTGGGACTTGACGCCTGCTTCAGTTATAGAACTTACGCCAACAGGTATGACCCCCTAGACTTGGCCCCAGGCCCCCAGAAGATAAAAGTGGATGAACACGCTAAGCACTGGTGTGACAGCCCACTTTTCCGGCCTACCTGGGGTGCTCATCGGATGGCTCATGCCTAGCTTTAACTTTCAGCTCTCAAATTCGCTTTCTTTGAAACAGAAATTTAATGTTCATGATAAATTAACAGCATTTAAAAAATAAAGGTTGGTTATGTGATTTATATTTTTTTTTCGTGTAAAAAATGTATTTTAGTGACTCTAAGAACTCAGAACTTCAGTCTTATTTATAGTTAGTAGTGGGGTCAGTGGGTGCCCAGGATTATAATAAGAGAACTGGTAATAGGTAGCTGGTTCGATGAAAATTAGCTCTTTTTAGGAAGACCTCTTATTTATGTACCTTTTAATAATGGGATAAATTAATAAAGATTTTTGAGTTGATGAAACCTGTGAAACATTTTATAAAAGTAGTTGTGATCTTTATTTCTAATTTTTTTCTAGGCACATCTCACATTTTATGCAGAACATCCCTTTTCCTTCACCACAGAGACCAAGAATCCTTGTCCAGGTATTTGCGGGGATGTCACACGCTCAGCCACGGAGTCAGCGCGGGCTTGGGTGGGGCACGTGCGCTCAGCAGGCTCCCGGGCGGCCTGTGCTCGTCTTCAGCACGAGCACCCTTTCATACTGTTCGGCTGGATTTATTCAAAATTGTCTCATTTTGGTTGTTTACAATTGGAACAATTATGGTCTTTGGAGTCATGCTTTATCATCTTTAGACTATACAGACTCTGTGACTGATTTTAATAAAGTAAGACCCAGAATTACTGGTATGTTTTTAATGCCAAAGTACGTAATGAATATTAAGTAGGGATTGAGGCATGATTGGAGGGGAAGTCCCGCCTTCCATAGGGTTCTTTAAGCAGTCTCCGTAAGGACATGGGGTTCTTTAAGCAGTCTCCGTAAGGACATGGGGCTCTTTAAGCAGTCTCCGTAAGGACATGGGGTTCTTTAAGCAGTCTCCGTAAGGACATGGGGTTCTTTAAGCAGTCTCCGTAAGGACGTGGGGTTCTTTAAGCAGTCTCCGTAAGGACATGGGGTTCTTTAAGCAGTCTCCGTAAGGACCTGGGGGTTCTTTAAGCAGTCTCCGTAAGGACCTGGGGTTCTTTAAGCAGTCTCCGTAAGGACCTGGGGTTCTCTAAGCAGTCTCCGTAAGGACCTGGGGTTCTTTAAGCAGTCTCCGTAAGGACATGGGGTTCTCTAAGCAGTCTCCGTAAGGACCTGGGGTTCTCTAAGCAGTCTCCGTAAGGACCTGGGGTTCTCTAAGCAGTCTCCGTAAGGACATGGGGTTCTCTAAGCAGTCTCCGTAGGACCTGGGGTTCTTTAAGCAGTCTCCGTAAGGACCTGGGGTTCTTTAAGCAGTCTCCGTAAGGACCATGGGGTTCTTTAAGCAGTCTCCGTAAGGACCTGGGGTTCTTTAAGCAGTCTCCGTAAGGACCTGGGGTTCTTTAAGCAGTCTCCGTAAGGACCTGGGGTTCTTTAAGCAGTCTCCGTAAGGACCTGGGGTTCTTTAAGCAGTCTCCGTAAGGACCTGGGGTTCTTTAAGCAGTCTCCGTAAGGACCTGGGGTTCTTTAAGCAGTCTCCGTAAGGACCTGGGGTTCTTTAAGCAGTCTCCGTAAGGACATGGGGTTCTTTAAGCAGTCTCCGTAAGGACATGGGGTTCTTTAAGCAGTCTCCGTAAGGACATGGGGTTCTTTAAGCAGTCTCCGTAAGGACCTGGGGGTTCTTTAAGCAGTCTCCGTAAGGACATGGGGTTCTTTAAGCAGTCTCCGTAAGGACATGGGGTTCTTTAAGCAGTCTCCGTAAGGACCTGGGGTTCTTTAAGCAGTCTCCGTAAGGACATGGGGGTTCTTTAAGCAGTCTCCGTAAGGACATGGGGTTCTTTAAGCAGTCTCCGTAAGGACATGGGGTTCTTTAAGCAGTCTCCGTAAGGACCTGGGGTTCTTTAAGCAGTCTCCGTAAGGACCTGGGGTTCTTTAAGCAGTCTCCGTAAGGACCTGGGGTTCTTTAAGCAGTCTCCGTAAGGACCTGGGGTTCTTTAAGCAGTCTCCGTAAGGACCTGGGGGTTCTTTAAGCAGTCTCCGTAAGGACCTGGGGTTCTTTAAGCAGTCTCCGTAAGGACCTGGGGTTCTTTAAGCAGTCTCCGTAAGGACCTGGGGTTCTTTAAGCAGTCTCCGTAAGGACCTGTGGTTCTTTAAGCAGTCTCCGTAAGGACATGGGGGTTCTTTAAGCAGTCTCCGTAAGGACATGGGGTTCTTTAAGCAGTCTCCGTAAGGACATGGGGTTCTTTAAGCAGTCTCCGTAAGGACATGGGGGTTCTTTAAGCAGTCTCCGTAAGGACCTGGGGTTCTTTAAGCAGTCTCCGTAAGGACATTGGGGTTCTTTAAGCAGACTACGTAAGGACATGGGGTTCTTTAAGCAGTCTACATAAAAGGATCAGTTTCTTTTTTATTTGCGTTTAGTGGCAGACTGTAAGTGTGTATACATTCTCAGATGCACATAAAACCATGTAAGAGCAATAGACACAGCAGATAGTTTGTCCAAGATGTGGATCCACTGATTGTATGGGAATAGTATCAGACATTAGTTGCTGAAGCGCTTTGTTCTCTGTTTATATACTCTCATACTGGCGCATTAGTGGTGTAAAAACAGAGCTGTAAAAGCAAGCAGTTTACTTTTCACTAGGCTCTTACCGACATTGTATGTGATCTTGCAATTAAAGTCAAATAATGTTAATATTGAACGCACATCAGTACGGTGTAGTTACATATTAAAGCTGCCAGGTATATTCTGGTGTGGATATTTGAGGCTTTTATAAAGTGATTTTAGTATATTTAAATGGCAGTTCTGTACAGGTACCTGAATCATATCAGTTGAGTCAAACATTTCATTGAAAAGGAAACAAAAAAGTCTGGAGAGAGACAATGGATTTTGTGCAGAAAACCTGGGTTGGACCCGTGGCACCTCCTGGCCCCAACATCATCAGGAATAACCCCTAAGCTCCCCCCAGGTCTCCAAAGGACCAGGGAATCCCTCATGGCTTCTCCTCAGACTGGGCAGTGAAGCGCTGTATGAGTCCTAGGTAGTAAAAAGAAGCGCAGTAGCTCCGAGTAAATGTGGCTATTTATTATACCTTTGTCTTTCCCAAAATGTTACCAGTTTTCTTAAGCTATTTTGCATTTTGGTACTTTAAATCTGTATATTTAGGTTTCAAAATTGACTTGTTTAATTTTTTTTTAAGCTGTCAGTCCATGATGCCTTAATATTATCGCAGCCAGTTTCTACGCCTTTACCTCTAAGGTAACTATCCAAACCGATGTACTTGTTAATTGGAAACAGCTACTTAAAAACGTTTTAAGGGGCTAGAGGTGTAGGACAATGGGAGGGCGTTCGCCTTGCACTGGCTGACCTGTGTTCCCTCCCCGGCATCCCGCACGGCACTCCAGCACCTCCAGGAGTGGTTCTTGAGGGCCAGCAGTAAACCCCTGAGCATCGCTGGGACTGAACCCCTGAGCATTGCCGGGAGTGGCCCAAGAAGGGGGAGTGTTAACTTCACAAACTATCTAAAGGATAAAGGCTAGCCATAATGTTTCTAACTTTGATAGCTGGAAAGATGGTGGAGCCCTTTTAAAAATGAAATTCCTTGGGGCTGGAAGTTGGATCGACTAACTGGAGTGCATGCTTTGCATGCAGAAGCCCCTGGATGTGATACCCCATATGTGGTACCTTAATTCTGCTGCTTAAATATGTAAGGAATCTTAACAAGAAGAATAAAATCTGAACATTTTTGCTATTGTAGTGAAATAGATCATAATCATCTCTTCATTCATTCATTCATTCACTCATTCATTCATTCATTCATCTTTTGGGGTCATACCGGCAATGCTCAGGGGTAACTCCTGGCTCTACCCTTAGGAATTACTCCTGGCGGTGCTTGGGGGACCATATGGGATGCCGGGGATCGAACCTGAGTCGGCCGCGCGCAAGGCAGACACCCTACCCGCTGTGCTGTCGCTCCGGCCCTATAATCATCTGTTTTCTTTTCTAGTGGAGCCAACTTCAGCACCTTGTTAATGAATCTGGGCCCTGAGAACTGCGCGACCCTGCTGCTCTTCGTTTTGCTGGAGAGTAAGATTCTGCTGCATTCCCTCAGGCCGGCTGTGTTGACGGGGGGTTGCTGAAGCTGTTGTGGCTGTGAGTATGGAACCTAGCTTCAGTGCAGAATACGGGAATCCTGCGCCTAAAGGGAAATAGTGTCCAGCGGAAGCAACTTGGAAATTGCCAGTGAAAGTTAAAACATCAGTATGTGATGGGATGGCAAAAGAGGGTGGCAAAAAGAAAGAGTACTTTTAAAAATGGTGGTATCTGTTCGAAAAGTTCCAATTTTTCATAATTTATCAGAAAATCTACATGACTACATAATGCCAACAAAAACCATCATGGGGGCGGAGCGATAGCCCACGGGTAGGCGTTTGCACACGCGGCCGGCCGGCCCGGTTCGACCCGGCCCATATGGTACCCCGAGCACCGCCAGGAGTAATTCCTGAGTGCAAGCCAGAGTAACCCCTGAGCATTGCCGGGTGTGACCCAAAAGCAAAAAAAAAAAAAAAACCATCATGACCGAGATATGTGACTCGAAAAGGCTGACCTATTTCCTTAAAGCGGCAAAGTTCGTTCTTGTTCTGGGCTATAAATGCTGTGTGGTCCAGGACCTTATTTATTTACCCTTATGATCCCATCAGCAAGAACAATGGTCGGCACATCCTGTTAATTACTTGATATATAAATGATTAAAAAATAAAATGGCATTCTGAATAACTATGTGGAATAACTGGGAGAGATTCTTAGTGCTTTATGTATTTCTTTGTGTTGTGAATAATGAAGAATAAGGTTCTAGTTCATAGTTCTATAAAAATTTATTAGTGATTAAAATGTTAATATTACAACTTTAGTCATTTTTTTATTATCAAAACTTGTCTTTTTTAAGGTACATATACATTTATGTTAGAGCAGAGTCCTGGTAAAAGATTTTTGAGATCTGTTACTGATTAGTATTTTAAGCCAGGCTTTACGGAGTTACTTTGTTTAGGTAGTGAGAACATTCTTGCTGAAATTTTATGTTGACTAGTGTTTCGTTCCCAAGAGAATGACTAATTGAGGGTTTTGGTGCCCTTAAAGTTGGATTTAGTCATGGTTATTTTGAGAATTAATAGGTGGAAAATTCATGAGCTTGTTTTGTATTTGGGGGTGTGATATTTTCATCTTTGATTTTCCATACGTTGGGAATATGAATTTCCTATAGGCCTTAAAGGAATTATGGCATGTTAAGAGCTGTTAGCATGTGTATTGTGCCTGTGGTCATCCTCATGCTGGACGATTTGATCACACTGGCTCATAGCTTTTCTTGCAAATACTCTGTAGGCATTTCATTTCTTGCAAATACTCTGTAGGCATTAGAACGTTTAGAATGAAGGTAAAAAAATTAATTGCCTTTAAATGAGGCTTTTAAGCAATTTGTCAACAACATAATTTTCACTGCCGATTTAAACCGGCTCCTGTTGAACCTTCCGCAGATGGTCTTCCGTTCCAGTGGCAGTGCCCATACATCCCCCTCTGCCCCCTGTCGCTGGCCGCGGTGCTTAGTGCGCCTTTGCCCTTTATCGCCGGAGTCGACTCGAGATACTTTGATCTCCATGACCCGCCACAAGATGTCGTGTGCATTGACTTGGATACAAACATGTTATATATGTAAGTCGCTGCTGCTTTTTTAAAAACATATCATCTCCGGGTAGAGCTCGTTGAAGGTATAACTCGATGGGTTGAGTTAGAAGAAAGTTTTTTGATTGTTGTGTAGGTAATATGGTTACAATAGCGTTAACATTTTTGGCTTTACTTTACAAAGCTGTTGCTTGCGCTTTGCCACGTCAGAGCCCCCACACCCTCCACCACTGTCTTCCTGGTGCGTCCTCGTCCCCCTCTGCCCTCCCCCACCCACAGCAGCACCCCGGCCTCGCCCCATGGGGATCGCATTTCTGTAATCCGGGGCCAAGGGTTGGTCATCTCTGTGCCGTCTCTGCCGTGTTTGGTCTCTAGACCGCAGACGAGTGAACTCATCCACCTTTGTCCTGCCCCGACTTCGCTTGCTGGATACACTCCAGTTCTGTGTAAATCACAGGCAGCTGCAAGATTTTCTCTTTCCTTAACAGCTGCGTGGTGGTAGTAGCCCAGTGTGTAGATACACATACATTTAACCCACTTCGCTGTCCACTCATCTGTCATTGGACATTGAGTTCTCTCCATACCCTGTTGAACTGAATGCAGCAAAAGAACGTAGAAGTGCACCTTTCTTTTTGAGTTTTTGTGTATTTTGGGATAGATGCCAACATGTGGAAACTGTATTTTTTTTTTGAGAACTCTTCATACAGTTTTCTATAGAAGCTAAATAAGACGGCTTTTCTTTCATTTCTTTATTATTTTCTAAAAAATTTTATTATACCGGGGCCGGAGCGATAGCCCAATGGGTAGGGCGTTTGCCTTGCTTGCGGGTCAGCCCATGCCGGCCCGGGTTTGATCCCCCGCATCCCATATGGTCCCCCTGAGCACCGCCAGGAGTAATTCCTGAGTGCAGAGCCAGGAGTAACCCCCTGAGCATCGCCGGGTGTGGCCCAAAAAGCAAAAAAAAAAAAAAAAAAATTATGCCACTGTGAGATATACAATTACAAGGATATTCATAATTGGGTCTCTGTCATACAGTGTTCCAGCACCCAGCCCTCCACCAGTGCCCCATTCCCACCACCAATGTCCCCACATCCCCTCCCACCCAACTCCAGCCTGCCTCTATAGCAGGCACCTTTTTCTTTCTTTCTCTTTCTCTGTCTCTGTCTCTGATAAGACGGCTTTTCTACCAGCAGTGAATTGAGGGTTCCTTTTATTCCAAATTCCTGCCAGAACTGTAAAGCTGTGTGGTTTGACAAAGAAGTTAAATATTATAGTAGTTTATATTTGTATAACTTAATGATAGGCAAGCGATGTTTGTCTTTATCAAAATAGGATATGGATTTAAAAAATAGGTTAAAATACTGCTTTTTAAGGATCAAAAATGATAGATATGTGTTCTAGATTTAATTCAAAGCCCTCATGTAAATTTTTTTTTTTTTTTTTTTTTTTGCTTTTTGGGTCACACCAGGCGATGCTCAGGGGTTACTCCTGGCTCTGCACTCAGGAATTACTCCTGGTGGTGCTCGGGGGGACCATATGGGATGCGGGGATCGAACCCGGGCCGCACAGTCCAGCCGCGTGCAAGGCAAATACCCGCTGGGCTATCTCTCCAGCCCCTCCTCATGTAAATTTTTAAAAATAAATTTACCTGTTTGAGTTAGTAAGAATTTAGTGTATACTGATAGCTAATGAACTGTGGGGCTGGAGTGGTAGTACAGCAAGCCGGGCACTTCCCTTGCATGCCGCCCAGCCCAGTTCCATCTTGGGCATCTCTGAGCCCCGCCCGCCAGAGAGAGATTCCTGAGTGCAGAGCTGGGAGTAAGCCTTGAGCACAGAGAGGTGTGGCACAAAACAAAAACAAGCAAAGAAATCTGAAAATGTAAAAACTTCAACTATTTTGAGCAACAGGCAATCTGTAGGAATATTTGAACACAGCATCTTTAGAAGCTGCTTAGTAAGATATGTTCTTAGTAATATTAGAAATGTGTATAACTTTGATGCAGTGATTCTACTTCTGAGAGTTTATCCTAAAGTAAAAGTTGGTTTTAGGACTTTGGGGTGGGAGGGTTGGCACACACCCAGCCTTGCTTACCTGGCTTTGTGCTCAGAATCACTCCTGGCAAGGCCCGCAGGGTCTCACGTGCTGCCGAGACCGAGCCTGGTGTTGGCAGCAGAGACGGGCCCTGTCCACTGAACTCTCTCTGGTGCCTCCTCACGGGTGTTTGAATTACAGTCTAAGAGGAGGGGCTGGGGTGATAGCACAGCAGAGAGGGCATTTGCCTTGTATGCAGCCGACCGGGTTCAATCCCGGCATCCCATACGGGTCTCCGGAGCACCGCCAAGAGTAGTTCCTGAGTGTAGAGTCAGGAGTAACCCCTGAGCATCGCTGGGTGTGACCCAAGATGACACACACAAAAGAAGTCTAAGTCAACTCAGCCCTCATTTTATTCATTCATTCATTCATTCATTCATTCATTTATTTATTTTTACTTATTCATGTCTTAGTATTACATTTAAATTTTTTTTTATTATACCACCGTGTGATATACAGTTAAAAAGATGTTCATGATTGGGGGTTCAGTCATACATTGTTCCAGCACCGTCCCTCCACCAGTGCCCTATTTCCACCACCAATATCCCCAAGTTCCTCTCCCTCCTCCAGCCTGCCTCTATAGCAGGCTCTCTCTCTCTCTCTTTCTTCTCTCTCTCTCTCTCTCTCTCTCTCTCTCTCTCTTTCTCTCACACACATTTTGGCTTGCCCTACAGACATTTAGGTATTATCATATAAATCCCTTTGTGTACATTCAATGTTCAGTTCTAGTGTGGCATTAACATTTCTCATAATTAGTAGAGCACTGGTATATATTTATATACCACTAATGAATGCAGTCATTCTATATCTTCCTTTACCTACTGACTAATTTCACTCAGCATGATCATCTCCATGTCCATCCATTTGCATGTAAATTTCGTTACTTCATCTTTTCTGACAGCTGCATAGTATTCCATTGTGTAGATGTACCACAGCTTCTTTAGCCAGTCTTCTGTTCTTGGGCATTCAGGTTGTTTCCAGATTCTGGCTATCGTGAATAGTGCTGTGATGAACATCGAAGAGCAGATAGTGTTTCTTCTATTTTGGGTCTGCAGGATATATTCCCAGGAGTGCTATTGCTGGGTCAAATGTGAGCTCAATATCTGGTTTTTGGAGCAATGTCCATATTGTTTTCCAAAAGGGCTGGACCAGCCGGCACTCACACCAACAGTGGATTAGAGTCCCTTTTTACCCCACATCCACACTAGCACCGGTTGTTCTTGCTCTTTTGGATGTGTGCCAGTCTCTGTGGTGTGAGATGGTACCTCATTGTTATTTTGATTTGCATCACCCTGGTGATTAGTGATGAAGAGCACTTTTTCATATGCCTTTTGGCCATTTGAATTTCTCCTTTTTGGAAGTTTTTCTTTTCATTTCTTCTCCCCATGTTTTGATGGGGTTGACTGTTTTCTTCCTGGATATTTACCCTTTATCGCGTGGGTAGTGAGTGAATATTCTTTACCATTCTGTGGGCTGTCTCTGTATTTTCGTCATTGTTTCTTTTGAGGTGCAGGCACTTTTCAGTTTTATATAATCCCATTTGTTTATCTTTGCTTCCATTTGCTTTGTCAGTGCTGTTTCATCTTTTTTTCTTTTTGCTTTTTGGGTCACACATGGCGATGCTCAAGGGTTACTCCTGGCTCTGCACTCAGGAATTACTCCTGGCAGTGCTCGGGGGACCATATGGGATGCTTGCGATCGAACCCAGGTCGGCTGCATGCAAGGCAAATGCCCTACCCACTGGACTATCACTCTGGCCCTGCTGTTTCATCTTTGAAGGTGCCTTTAGATTCTATGTCGTAAAGGCGTTCTTCCTATGTTTTCTTCTATGTACCTTATGGATTCATGTCTGATGTTGAGATCTGTGATCCATTTTGATCTGACCTTTGTGCACAGTGTTAGAAGACAGTCTAAGTTCGGTTTTTTTTTTTTTTTTTTTTTGGGTCACACCCAGCAATGCTCAGGGGTTTCTCCTGCCTCTGCACTCAGGAATTACTCCTGGCGGTGCTCGGGGGACCATATGGGATGCCAAGGATCGAACCTGGGCCGGCATGGGCCGGCCGTGTGAAAGGCAATGCCCTACCCGCTGGGCTATCGCTCCAGCCCCTAAGTTTGTTTTTTTTTTACGTGTAGCTGTCCAGTTTTCCCAACACCACATGTTGAAAAGGCTTTCTTTGCTCCACTTAATATTTTTTGCGTCTTTATCAAAGAATAAGTGATCATATATTGGAGCGTGTGTTTCAGGATATTCAGTTCATTTCCATAGATCTACTGGTCTATCTCTATACCAATACCATGCTGTTTTGATTACGACTGCTTTGTAGTAGAGTTTGAAGTTGGGGAAAATGACACTTCCCATATTCTTTGTCCCAAGGATTGCTTTAGCTATTCATGGGAGTTTTTTATTCCATATGAATTTCAGGAGTGTTTGGTTAATTTCTTTGAAGAATGTCATGGCTATCCTTATAGGGACCACATTGAATTTGTAAAAAGCTCTAGGGAGTATTACCATTTTGATAGTGCCAATTCTCCCAATCCATGAGCAGGGAATGTGTCTCCATTTCCTCAGATCCTCTTTTATTTCTTGAAGCAATGTTTTGTAGTTTTATTTTTACAGATCTTTTATATTTTTAGTTAAACTGATTCCTAGGTATTATCCATTTCTTCCCTTTCATTATTTGCATATAGGAAAGCCACTGACTTCTGGGTATTGCTTTTCTACCCTGCCACTGTACTATAAGAATGTATTGTTTCTAGGAGCTTTTTGGTAGAGAGCTTAGGGTTCTCTAGGTATAATATGTCGCCTGGAAATAGTGACAGCTTGACTTCTTCCTTTCCTATCCAGATGCCCTTAATATCCTTTTCTTCTCTAATTGCTATGGCTAGTACTTCCAAGTACTATATTGAATAGAAGTGGTGAGAGTGTCAACCCTCATTTTAAACACTACCTTTGTCTGTCTGTCTGTCTATCTATCTATGCTTTTTTAGGTCACACCCAGCATTGCTCAGGGGTTACTCCTGGCTCTTCACTCAGAATCACTCCTGGCAGTGCTTGGGGAACCATTTGGGATGTCGGGGATCGAACCCAGGTTGGCGGCATGCAAGGCAAATGCTCTCCCCACTGTGCTGTTGCTCAGGCCTGTAGCTTTATTGGGGCATAGGACAGAGAGACCCCCCAAATGGTATCCTGGGGCCATCCCTGCCATTTTATTACTGTTTTTTGCCCTTCTTTGGGGGGTGCCACACCGGCGGTGCTCAGGGGTTACTCCTGATGGTGCGTGGAGGACCATATGTGATGCCGGGGATCGAACCCGGTCGGCCGTTTGCAAGACGAACACCCTCCCTGCTGGACTATCGCCTCCGGCCCCATTCTTGCCTTTTTATATTATCAGGGCCAGAAACTTCGATGCTGGGGACAAGGATGTGGTGGTGTGTGGACCCTGCGGTGACTGATGTCACCAGGTTATCTTGGTAGCGTTGGGAGCCAGCAGGGCCTGTGGGGCTGAAGGGTTCAGTGTGCTGCTGCTGACCCAGCTGGTTTGGGCACGCGTGTGCCCTGAGCCCGAGGCTGTCTCAGCTCCATTTGCACTATATTTTCACATGAGAAGGGCCGGAGCGATAGCCCAGCAGGTAGGGCATTTGCCTTGCACGCGGCCGCCCATGCTGGCCTGGATTCGATCCCCAGCATCCCATATGGTCCCCTAAGCACCGCCAGGAGTAATTCCTGAGTGCAGAACCAGGAGTAACACCTGAGCACTGCCGGGTATGACCCAAAAAGCAAAAAAAAAAAAAAAAAAAAAAAACATGAGAAGCGGTAACAGTGACTCAGTTGTTTGATCATGGTTCAGCGCCAATGTCTAAATTTCCCCATATGGGTGTTATTGGAATAACAAAGTACAAAACAGATTTTGTTCACAGTTTTCATTTATCCCAATTATGTAACCTGGTAGATAGCCTCAGTACGAACTGACTTCATGGGAAAATGTGTTTCTTTCTGATGATTTTTGTAAATTAAGATCTAATTGACTTTAGAGCTTCTTAATTGGATAGTAGGTTTACACATGGGGTGTGTGATTCTATTTCTAAATTTCTGTTATTGGGGGTTGGGGAGATACCTAAGACCGTGTGACGCTGGTGATTGAACTTGTGGTTGCCACATTGTGGGGCTTCTGCTCCAGACCAGAACCAGCTCCTCGCCCTCACAGGATCTTTTTCAAACCAGTTTCAGAAGTGAGTTAACAAACTGTCCTGCCCTGCCCTGTTGGGCTCTTCCTCGCACAGTGCTGGGGCCACTCACGCTGCTGCCGAGGGGACCACATGCCACATAAGCTCTGGTTCTGAGCTCTTTTCTTCAACCCAGACTCTTGTGTCAACTCCACTCCCCTCTATTTGGGAACACAGAGTTTTAGAAGACTTCCAGTAGGCAGATGAAAGCAGGAAGTGTGTTGGTTTGGCACTTAAAAAATACTCTAATTCTGAAATGTAGCATTTGAAATGGACTTCACTATTTTTATTTTTTATTATTATTTTATTATTATTATTATTTACTTATTTATTTTTTGGCTTTTTCTTGGGTCACACCCGGCAATGCTCAGGGTCTACTCCTGGCTCTGCACTCAGGAATTACCCCTGGCAGTGTTCAGGACCTTAAGGGCTGCCTGGGATTGAACCTAGGTCAGCTGCATGCAAGGCGAGCGCCCTGCCCTCTGTACTGCCGCTCCAGCCCCAAACTTCACTATTGTATTTGGATCGTCCACATCGAAAGCCCATGTAGAGGGTTACGGTGAGATGGCAGCATTTGAGGTTGATTGAAATAAGAAGCTATTCACTATTCTCATCTTCATTGTAACTACTAGAAACAGATAAATTTCATTATGCTTTTATTTAATAGGTCAGATGAAAAGAAGAGCATGAACTGGAAACAGCTTCCCAAAAAGCCATGTAAAAATCTCCTTAGCAACTTGAAGAAATTGTATCCCCAGCTGTCTTCAGGTAATGACGAGGTCAGAGGTCAGTGCAGCACGTGCTTGTCTGTGGCCTACAGCCTTGGCAAAGGGGTTTTGTTTTGTCTGGGCCCCACCTAGTGATGCTCAGCGTTTACTCCTGGGTCCGGGCTCTGGGTATTCCTGGCAGGGCTTGGGAACCACGTGCGATGCTGGAGATCAGACCCGGGTGGCCAGCATGCAAGGTGAGTGCCCTCCCCAGTGGTAGGCACAAAACATCTCCGGCCGGCCAAGAATTATTCTTCATGAAATAGCGTGTCTGAGGAAATTCTTTTGTTTTTGTTCCATTTTAGGGACCGCTTGCAGGGGTGCTTGCTGGGAGGGGCAGAGGCCCCTGCTGGCAGTGCCTGGTCCAGCAAGTGCTGTGGCCCGTGCAGGTTCCACCTAGCAGTGTTGACAGGGACCAGCCGGGGGTTCCACCTAGCAGTGTTGACAGGGACCAGCAGGGGGGCTCCACCTAGCAGTGTTGACAGGGACCAGCAGGGGGCTCCACCTAGCAGTGTTGACAGGGACCAGCAGGGGGCTCCACCTAGCAGTGTTGACAGGGACCAGCAGGGGGCTCCACCTAGCAGTGTTGACAGGGACCAGCGGGGGCTCCACCTAGCAGTGTTGACAGGGACCAGCCGGGGGTTCCACCTAGCAGTGTTGACAGGGACCAGCCGGGGCTCCACCTAGCAGTGTTGACAGGGACCAGCAGGGGGCTCCCACCTAGCAGTGTTGACAGGGACCAGCCGGGGTTCCACCAGCAGTGTTGACAGGACCAGCCGGGGGCTCCACCTAGCAGTGTTGACAGGGACCAGCCGGGGGCTCCACCTAGCAGTGTTGACGAGGACCAGCCGGTTCAGGGACTGAATTCGGGCGACACAAAGCCAGGCATGCCTTCTACCATTTTTAGCTCTTTCCGGTCTCCAAGAAAAATCACTTGGTTCTGCTTGAAAAGAGTCTCATCATATAAAGGTCTGATAGTAAATTAAGTTTTGAGGCCAGTGATTTTTTTTTTTTTTCACTTTTTTTTCTGGGGGAAGATGAGAGGGGAAGTGGGGTTGGGTCACACCTGGCTGTGCTGAAGACTTCCCTCCTGCTGGGGCCAGAACAATAGCACAGCAGGAGGGGCATTTGCCTTGTTTGCAGCACACCTGGGCTCAGTCTCTGGCACCCCGTACAGTCCCCCTGGAACCTTCTAGTGTGATCCCTGAGCACAGAGCCAGGAGTAAGGCCTAAGCACATAGAGGTGAAGCCCAAGAACACATACAATAAAAGCTGCGTACTCAGAGATGGTGTACTTGAGCTGGTGTGCTGGAAGGTGTCTGCCCCGGTAGTGTAGGAAAAACGAGCACTGGGGCCGGGCGGAAGCACAGCAGGGAGGGCGTCCATCCTTGGCTTTCCACACAGTCAGGAGTCGTTCCTGGGGCGCGGCAGGAGGAACCCCTGGGCATGTCCGGTGTGGCCCCGAGAGCGTTGTCCCAGCCGCCTTCACTTTCCAGGTTCTCTGTGTCACCAGGGGGACCGCACTGCCTGACGCTGGACCTGGGGCGCCGGAGCCGAGCGCGAGCCCCAGCCCTTGCTCCTCTCCCCAGCCTGCTGATGCCTTTCTATTTTCGTTCCTGTGACAGTGAGGGAGGCCTCGGAACGGATGGGCTTCATTTGGCTGTTTAGTGTTCAGTCATATACATAAAATATTACAATCAATGCCATTTTCCCCTTCTACATCTATTAGTTCATCGAAAAACCCAGGAGAGTTCAGCAGTTGAGATGACCCCAATCGGCCGATTTCTCTTGGCAGAAGAAGATGACTCAGCTCGAGACGGAAATCCAAGAGGCATTTT